>JBBCBC010000001.1:13461947-13584235 GCA_037126765.1 Stenogyne calaminthoides
CATCCTTAGTGGTCATATCTCAATTTCCCAATCCCGACAGAAGGCCTAAGCCAAAATCGGCCCAAAATACATTGACAAAGTCAAACCTCTGACTGTCTTCCTGGAGGTCGCTGCTCGTCGCGCACCGCCGTCATGGTCCCCGACGAAATAGCACCACTGCCAAAGTTCTATGATTCAGAAATCTCGCAACTCGATTCCTGAATCAAAAGCCCACCACTGCCTCGCCACTGTGCGCAGCCACTCCACCATCTCCGTCGCGCCTTTCGCCAAACCGCCATATTCGGTGCCCGAGTCCACCGCGCGCCGCCGTGGCCTTTTTTTTTCCATATTGCACAACCAGATCGCAAGGTTCGTCGTTGTGGCTTCAATCTCGCCGCCCCGGGAAGCGCACCTCCGAGCTAGGGATCGCATCACCCCTCATAAGTCAGACTACTGTTGCGCTCATCCCGCCGCATCTCTCTGGAAATCACCAAAACCATGCACGGAGTACGCGGTTTCAATGAATTGGAGGAGGATGCGCGTAATTAACGATGCGCACGATTTCTGGCCTGCTGAGCGGATCTTGTGGAGATGAAGGCGGCGAGACTCTCTTACAAGGAAGGCGAATTGTTTGGAAAGGGATGGACCGATCCACCTTCACACAGGAACATTTATTGGGCCAGGCTGTTGGATCAATTTTGTCTAAATTGATGCTTTGGGCCGATCTGATAAATACATGAGCCCAAGGTTGGGCTGATTAAAATAAAGCGTTGGACCAATTATTGTTTGCTGGCAATATTTTTCGGTCCGGCCACGTTAATAAATATTTTGGTAGCCAAAGTATTATTCATTTAAATAATATTTTTACCAAATACAAAAACAATAAAATTATTTTATATAAATAATTTGCTATTTAATTATATTAAAACAAGTTTACGTCTTTATGTGAATAAACGACTTAATGGGTTATTTATTTTGTCTGCGAGAAAAAATCTCTCATAACTCTACCATGAAAAAAAATTATGGCACATTTGAGCGCCGGAAAACTTTCGAAATCTCTGAAATCGATCACTCACATTTCCGCAAGAGGTTATATTTCATTTCATTCCCAATATATATATCGCGATATTAAATACTTTTCATATATATTAAAAAGGTGAGGCGTATGTCTTTCGTATACCATTTATTAAGAGGTTAATTTGAGAAAATAGTTAACGTTAGACTAATTCAATGGTTTAAATTTGAAGGGATAATTTAAACCAAACTCCAAATCTTTATGTTTCACTAATATCATAAATCACCAGGAAGGGACTATCACAAAATTCATCTACGAGCACTTTCGAAGTCTCTGCAAAAATGAAACAAACTTTTAATTTAGCATCAAGCACATCACATCAAACGATTAAGGAAGATATTCGAATTCACCAAAGTCGGATGGTCCAAACATGTAGACGACCCAATCTCGAACGCTAAAAAGTTAGGTCTCAAACTAGAAGACCTGATTTACCGTCAAAATCATGAAATCATGATTTAAATAAACAAGACCCGACGTTACTCCAGTTAACAAGGTCACACTTCCCGAAAAAATGACTCATGCGACCCACTCGCACGCAGTGGTCAAACCGTAAAGAATCAAGTCGTAATTTATAAGATCACAAATAAGTCCTTCAAATCACAAGTCATAGTTGGTAAACTCAAAACGCACTGACGATCCTTTTCAGACGGGAACAAAATATCTCAATCCAAATGACACCGAAGTTGAAACACTTTATGAAGTCAAGATTTTCAATATTCTCTGAATCACATCGTGAACAAGACTTCCGGACCTCAAGGTCGATGGAGGTCGCTACTAAATAATTTCAATTCATGTCAATGCATTTTACATAGACGGCTAAAGAACAAGTTCATTTAAATCAAGTAAATAAGTTAATAAACGATAAGAACACAATGACTCCATACCGCAGGTTATTCGTCACCGCAACAATCAGAATGACTAAACCCATGTACAACCCTTTCACATTTCAAAATAACAAATCGCCTAAGATGACGACTAAAACAAACGAGACTAAATCTTCGATCCTCAAGCAAGACCCTAGGATCCAAAACCTTTACCCGCATCCATGAAAAGATGTTTTTTAAGAAATATCAAAACCGATCCTCAAGGGCAAAACCCCCGAAAAAATCTCAAGGTTATTTTATACCACAAAAAATCGAGAAAGATTCATTAATAAATAACAAACTCAAGTCTCTTTCCAACACCGATAAAAATCAATTTTATCAAATATATCGTAAACATTTTTCTCGACCAATAATATCTTTACAAAATTTTAAAGGAGTTTAAGCACAAATCCTCTACCCAAAAAAAATTTCCTCGAATGGTCGAACAAACCGCTAAGCATTCACGCCTCCTGCTGACCATGATTTTGTTAAGCCTGGTAAAATTATCGACCTTCATGCTCGCAATGGCGGCATTCCACCTCGTGGCGATGATTTTTCCGCCTTATCTGCCGTTATTTTGTACCTCCTGGTAATCGGCGATTCCACCTCGCGTGCATGAGATTTTATCGCGCCCCAAAGCGTCGACTGCCGCTCTTTCAAGATCCAAGATTCCGTATCCTAAAGCGACGCCACTTTGTCCCACCATACTGTCGACCGCCTCGGCCTCTGCATTCAAGATTCTCGCCTCAGGGCGATGATTTTTGTCCGCATCTACATGTCGACCGCCCGCCTTCCCTGCTGCAGATTTTGCCTCCTAAGGCGATGACTTTGTCCTGCTGCCGGGCATTCCTCCCAAGGCATGGATGACTTTGTCCGGCCATATTGTCGACCGCCAGTTCCTCATGTCGTAGGAGATTCTTCGTGGAAGGCTTTTGATTTTGTTCTTTCATACATCACCGCCTGGCCTTCGGCGACTCCAGACATTTCACCCAAGGCAATGACTTTGTCCGGCTCTATACGACGTCAATCACCTCGCTTCCCTAATACGGTCATTCCGCTTCCTAAGGCGAGTGACTTTGTCCGCCTATTGCTTCATCATTGTCGTATGGTTCACATCGTTTTATCTATCATGAGCCAAAAAGGTCGCTGGTTTTAGTAATAACAGTTGGGTTTGATAAAATGTTACCTTTCTTTCATGTTCTTGGCAGAAACAAACCAACGATGAAAAATATATGATCGACGCTGGCTCACGGAGACATATGATCGAGCAATATTTTGAGGCACGCATTTAAATATCGAGTAATAAATCATAACTCATCGAGGTATGATGAATCCGACTTTGTAAGATGACTACATAAAACAACACAGATAAGCTTAAATCAAGTCGGCACAACAAGTGGAATTAAAGAGTTCCATCGACTAAGGCTCCAAAAGCTAGACATCAAGTGCCCATGACTACTAAAATGACATCGACGAAGAAAAGACTGCATCAAGAGGTTCACCTCAAAGTACGAAAGACAGAAGACTGATACCAAAGAGGCTCACCTCAGTACCAAGAGGCTCTCACCTCAAAGCACGAAAGAGTTAGAAAAGACTCTGCACTAAGAGCCACCTCAAAGCACGAAAGACAGAAAAAGACTCACCAAGAGGCTCACCTCAAAGTATTTGAAAGACATAAAAAGCATTTCAGACTAAAGAGGCTCACCTTCAAAGCACGAAAGACGAATACTTCGCACTAAGAGTACCACCAAAGTATTTGAAGACAAAAAAGACTCAGACAAAGTAGGTCACCAAGCACAACAAAGAAAATTGCGGTTTCCAACGGAAGTCGCAAAGATGAACTAATTTGTCTCAAATCACATCCTAACTTAATACCGTATATTATTATCATCAAAGGCAACAATCAAGACCTCATAAAGGCTGCTCAGAGCACGACGCCAAGAGAATGCAACTCAAAGGCTAAAATGATGAGTTTTGCTAGAACAAGATCAAGACTAACCTCCTAATAAAGTCAAAGTCCGCCGGCAATTGCCAGCCTATTATAATTCCACAATGTACCACACGGTAAATAAAGTGATGATGTGGCAAATGGTAAGATGCTGGCAAACAAAACCGAGTTCGATAAAGAAGTACGAGAATGCGGCGTCGCCCTTAAAGTAATTCTACGACCAATAGAGAAGATCGAGCTCGCTGGCAAGTCCCACTTTATCAATTACGCCAACGCACTCTGACGACACAAGTGATCTGCTGACAGAGCCTGACCAAAGAATCTCCCAAGTACCTCATCCCAGCCTGACTATCCTGCAATCACATTCCATGCAACCTACTCTTTACATGGATATTTTTCACATAAGTAGTTAGAAATCCAGATCTGGATCTTCAATTTAATAGATATCTTTTGCATTTCAAGCAAATACATATCTTCCATAATATCTTTTTCGCTAAAATCGCCAGTAACTTTTGCCTTTATCTTTCAAAAAATTCTAAACTTCCTTATAAATAACTGGCTGAGATTTCTGAATTTAATGAGATAATCTTGCATTCCAAGAATACATATCTTCATTCCATAACAAAATTCAAAGAAAATCTTTCCCTTTATATCTATATAAATAGCATTTATTTATTTTTCACTCTTCCAACATGACCTGCCTGCAGCGTAGATGAAAGGATGAGAATCGTCCACTATTTATAAGAAGCATGAATGAATGCCGCATTGTGGGCAAGATAATGTGGGAAAATCTTTTCGCGATCTCAATCTTGAATATATCTCAATTCTAACTTCGTAATTATAATATTCATAAAATCCCACTTAATTCTTTGTTATGGGATATTTTTAGAAAATAATAAGAAATAACGATTTGGATGTCTAATTTATGAGATATTAACGTATTTCGGAAATATATCCTCCCAATATCTTTCAAGAAAATCAAGAAAATCTTTCTTTATAATTTATCTTAAAAATTAAACTTTCATATAAATAATTTATCATTGATGGGAGATTTCTTGAATTTAATGAGATAATCTTGTATTCGAGAATACATATCTTACATTCCATAACAAAATTGAAAAAAAATCTTTCCGTATAAATTTTAAAATAAATTAAAATAATTAGGAAAAATAGCAATATTTATTTTATTTTAAACAACTTTTTTGGAAAATTGAACAAATGTTGAAATTTTGAAGAGACGGCTTAAATTAGATTGGACGACCAAGAGATTACTTTAGAAGGTACGCATCGATATTATTGGACATTATTTAAACCCGGATAAATATCCGTAATCCCACTCGTAATTAATATTGCACTATCCGTCTTAACCCGTAATCCCTTAAATATGACTCCGCATTGGTATTTCGGTGCTTTGATTATCTGGGTTAATTAATTAGCCTGAATTAACGAGATTCAATAATATTTTTATCTTTGGGGCAGAATTAGTTTAAACATTATTATCCATCATTTAACACGGCAACTGGGCTGGGCAAGATTTGTTATGATAAATCTGCCAGAACCTCAGGAACCGTCATACAAATCGTGCTTGAAATTAGATTATCCGAAGATAATAAATCTTAGAAATCCTTATCCTAATATTGCCCAGATAAAAAAGTAGTGAATCTAATGGAATCTATTTCCGTGATAAGTGGCTTGAATTAATTACCCGGCGTGATCTATTTAAACAATGAAGATTAAGAAATATAACGAACATTGGATCTAATTCTGCTGAAGATGAAAATTTGTCCTCGCAGCAGGTGTTGGATTATCTTGGAAAGTATTTTTTACTTTGAATTATATTGGCCCGTTACTAGGAACTTATTTGCAAATAAATTGTTTATCATTGATCTTTAAATATTGTCGAATGTTACATATATTTTTGCGTAATTGTTCAATAAAATAAATATTGTTACATTGTAGTTAATTTAACTAAAATGCGAAATCATAGAAGATTAAATTAACGGAAAGATTTTCCAAAAATTTTGTTATTCACGAAGATGAAATGAACAAACCATCTCTGAAAGGTTGAAGTGTAAAGGCTCTCCCATTTGAGCATTCATATGACGAATTAAACTAGTGCATAATGATCTTATTTGAATAGGATTTTCTGAGAGGATAAATTCTCCAAGGCCGGTACAAGGAAAATTAGACCTCGGTATTCATTATTTAAAGAAGATCGTCCATTCGGATCATCTGGACCTAATATTTTAATTCCATAGTAAATAGATATGGAAGATTTTTAGAATATTATGATTACGTGGGTTAATATGGTGAGATATATTCAAGATTATGATTATCAAGAAAAATATTTTTCCAAGCATCATATTTTTACAAATTTTCAAATCACTTTATTCTTTAAATAGAGGGGATGAATGGTTCATTCCTCAAAAATATTACCTAAAATTGGTTTTTCTGAAAATATTAGCGTCGATAAAATATCAAATATTTTGTAACGTAAAGATCGAATTTTTTTTTGAAAACGACAATTGTGAGTTAAGTACAATATCTTTGGAAAAAAAAATTAGTAAATCCAGGTGGTCGCAGTAAATTATTTTTTTCCTTTTTCATAAATTGTTCACAAGAATCCTTCCACCCTGAGATAGAGAACGAGACTAAAGGAATACTTAAAGCCCTTTATGTTAGTCTAATCACCATACCGCTGTTATCCCAAGAGGTACGTTCCGTAAAACTTTCGTAGAATTCTGCATCGAGTTTTCGTGAATTATTATATATCATGATATGTTGTTGATTATTATTTGAATTAATATAGATTAATTCATGCTAGTAATAATTAAATAATTAAATTTGTATTTAAATATTCACCCCAATAGATCAATGTAACTTATTCCCCAACAAAGGGTCCTATTCAAAGGTCTTTTACGAAACATGCCTTAGTGTAATCTCTTTGTCAAGACAAGCGATCTCGAGGCCTTACACTTCAACCTTTTTTCACGATGAATTGTTCATTTTTCATCTAGGTCAGTGAATGATGTACTTTTTAATTAAGGATTTTATTAATTTAATCTTTTCATGATCCATCACTAAATTAACTACAATGTAACACGTCTTATTTAATGAAATAAATTATCAAAGAAATATATGTAACATTGAATGATATTAAAGATCATGATAAACAATTTATTTTAGTAAATAAGTCCAAATTCAGTTTTGATTATACAAAAGTAAAAACACATACTTTCCAAAGATAATCCCACAATCTCCCAATTATCTCAAAAGTCCGCTTAAAGTATACTACAACACGTCTCCGGTAGTCTCAGAAATCTAATGTCACCCACAATTTAACCTAATAATTTCTCCCACTTATACTCAAAGCGGTTAGACGCGGGCACCCGGCCTCGGCACCGATCCATTCCTTCCTCATCGGCCTTCTATATTCGTATAAGACCACTGTGAATGGATCTCGCCAGTCGCTCTTGACGCATTATCTTTGCCACATCCCATATCTCTCTCTCTTGCGATTTCTCAGTATAAGATGATATTTCCTTTCAATGTGTTTTTGGCCTCATGGGCTCTTGTTCCCTTTGAATTTGCAAATCGCTCCGATTGTCACAATAAATGATGATTGTCTTTGCCGCAAATTTAACTACTTAAAGTCCACTATGGTGAAGTTTGAAACGAGCTTGACCGCTTTTTCGTCGTTATGAGCATATATTCTATTTTCCATGGTAGAATCTGCGATGCATTTCGCCAACCTTCTCCATGTCACGTCCTTCCCCATGCAAAACACGCCACTATCGAATAGATTTTTCGAGTTCATGTCCGATTGGAAATTGAGTCCGTAGGATTATGGGAATCGACTATTCCGATCGACATAAACCAACATTCTATCTCGAGGTTCTTTTGGATACTTGGGATGTTTTAAGCGTAAATCCCAATGTTCTTTCCCAAGTTACTTGCGATATCTTGCCACCATGCCAATAGCCAAGGATATCGGCCTCGTGACATAAAGTGCATCACATAAAACTTCCGTAAATTAAGCATAAAGAATACCTTTCATATCATCTATCTCTCAAGGCCTTAGGGCACATTTTTAACTTGGATAGATGGATTCCATGTCTCAAAGGTACTGAAGCCTTTCGAATCTTGCATCTTTGAATCGCTTTGAGCAGTGTTCATGTCATGGGGCTTACATAGTTCTATTTCATCGTTTTCTTGATTCGAAAGCGATCTTGATCCGGGAATAATGGGGCACTGAAGTCTTATATATCAAACCGTTTTTAGAAAGCCGTACCACTACGTCTGATAACACCTTCACATCGTTCGATGATCGAGATGTAAATCTTACGATAGTACTAAGAATACCAATGCAGCTCGTTACACGCGCTTTTTTGTACACACAACTTTCAACTCATTTGATCGAACCCATAAGATTTTATACATGATCAAAACATTGGTTCCAAGCTCGACGATACTGTTTGTCCGTAAATGGACTTCATGAGCTTACAAACCAGGTTCTTTTGGCTTTTCAATGAAGCCTTGGGGTTTGCTTGCATATAGATCTCTTCATCAAGACTTAGTTACGAAAAGTATGTGGACATCCATCTCGCCAGTTCAAAAGTCGAGGAGATTGAAAGAATCGATAAGAGAATTCGGATGGACTTAAGCATGGCTACACGAAAAAGTTTCTCATAATTCCATTCTTTCCGAGTATAACCTTCGCCACTAGTCTTGCTTTTGAAGGTTTCCACCTTCCTGTCCGGTCCCTCTTTTCCTCTTATACACCCACTGGCAACCAACGGGACCGAATAAGCGATTCCTTGACCACTCTCCCATGAAAGGCGAAACATAGAACCCATTTTAAGCTTTTCAAATTTTCACAAGAATCAGATCCTCATTCGAATGCCTCATCATATGTCAATGGTTCTGATTAAGTCTTGTCCAGGGGAATCAAGTCAGGGACCTTCCTATTCCCAATATCTCTCGAAATGCTTCACAACCCTCCCACTACGAATTTAGGCGGTTTGTAAGGTGTCGCTTAGTATGTCATCTTGTCACAACAAGCATTGAGGTTACCTCTCTTATTTTCATTTAAGTAATCTCTTGCAGGAGTTCGCTCATATAAATTTCGTTAATCCAAAATCTGTGCTAGTGGGTCTTTATTCTGGCGCGATCTTGAGGACCATAGAGCATACACCGCTTTTGTTCCTGGGGTATCCCACAAACAACCTTTAATTCGACGAGGATCCATTTCACGGCTTCCTTGTCCAACCGTGGGTCGGACACCCCCAAATCATGTGTCTCCTCTTGGGCTTGGCTTTCCGCCACAACTTTGGGAGTTTTGGGAACCGATTTGACGGGCACCATGTTCAGAATGTAATTGCTTCTAAGGCAGCATGACCTCGTGATGACTTGGGAAGATCCGTGATAACTCATCATGTATCTAACCATTTCCAAAAAAAATGTTTTTTCGCTCGCAACCCGCTTTGTTGAGTGGTTCCGGTTCGTATGAAATGATGTAATCCTTCATCGATAGAAGTAGTTCAAAACTCATCATCGAGGTATTCGCTTCCACGACGGATCATAGAGACTTGATACGTTTTTCCCTACGATTCTCTGCTGAGCCTTAAATTTCGAATTTCTCAAAGGTCTCAGTTTTACGCTCATAAGGAAAAATATAAATCGTACCTTGAAAGTAAAATGTCAATAAAAGTAAAAAATACTCATAACCTCCTCCTCGCTTTGGTTGACATTGACCATATCCGTAGTGAACGATTCTAACACTTCTTAAATTTATTCCTCGGGCTCCAAATGCCCTTGGTCATTTTAATTCCTCCAAACATGATTCGCAGGTTGAATTTGTTCAACTTGGGAGAAACTCCATTAACCGCCTTTTCACCAAACTTTGATCCTCTTTGGATTTATATGACCTAATCTTAGATGCCATAGAAGTGTCTGGGTTCACGCTTTTATCTAAAAACAATTGATGTGTTATAGGATGCATTTTAAAGTGGTGTGCACAATTAATTAATTAGACAGATTTTCCATCAATGTCTCATAATTGAGATACACTCATCATTTCAAGAAATGATTTCATTCTTATTAGAAGAAACTTAGTGTTCTTTAATCAAATTTAGAAACCGAAAGTGAATTCTTTCCAAAACGGGAACATAAAGAACATCTCTTAAAATTAAAACTCTGTCTTCAAAAATAGGTGCTACTTCTCCACATTTGGCAAATTGCCACTCAAATGAAGATAGCCTCAAAGGTGATGAGGATCTCACTCCCACTAAGTTGGGTCGCCTTGAACAGTAAAAGCGAAATACGATCGATCCCGATCAACTACCCACTTAATGAAAAGTATAAAACCCGCTAAACAAGTTTCAAACTACTGCGTGAGAATTACCTTTCTTTTCAGCCGCTTTTGGGGTTACAACAAGAAACTCCATTGTCCTTACCGGTTGAAGCACTTCCTCTTTGATTTTTTCCTTGACACCACAAGATTCCTCATCTTACCATTGCCCTTGGCAAATCAGGATTTTATTGCTTATGACTTTTTGTCCTCTTTTTTTTCTTTCCTCGCTTAGAAAAATGAAGACTTACCACTGGCCAAGAAGCCTTGAGTGCACATCATCAATATCTCCGCCGAGACCAAAGCTTTGCAAATAAATCACCAATGAGGCCAAATGTCTAAACTTTTTAAGAGAAAGGAAATAATTAAATCATCCGAAGTTCACAGATTATAATCGCACTTTAATCTCAAGTTTGTTCAGATGGGCGCATTTTTTTGAGGACGATCCTCCCTTACTCGTTTTCTCCACCATTTTCAATGTATTTACATCTCGCGACAGTGATCCGACAAGTCCCTCAATTTTTACCGTCCGTTAGCTATCTAATTTTGGTGTGTCAAGAATCCACTTGCATTTATGCGATTAGGTCAATTATAATTTTTTCGTTTCCAATCAATATATAGTTTCCATACATATTGTATTGACTTTAAGTAAATTAAATTAAAGGATTAAAAGGTTTGTGACATGATGAACTGAAATAAACAATAATATGCATAAAGACAAATATATCACAAAGGTTTGATCCATCATATTAAAATCTCAAAAAAAATATGAACATACATCACCAACATCTCAAAACAATTTAAATAAACTGGCGTGGGGTGGGTCATTATTTAAACACATTCAGCCGAGGTTACAAACAAAAATACATATAAACCTTAAATATCCAGACAATAGTTGGCTCCCACTCACCAATATAAAATCGACAGGGACTTGAAAGTATATGCATATCGGGTTTTATACCTAAGTAATAACCATGATTAAATACTTTGATTATTATTTCGTATTGAATTAGGCCTCGTGGGGAGGGCCATCCGCCACTAATAATAACCCACAATCATCCATTTGGAATTCATTCATCCGGAAAGAAATCTTTTCGTCATTCCCGTTTTACTCCAAAAAATTACAAATAAATAAATCACGAGGTCAAATTAATTCAATTTTATTATCCTGAATAAAATTGTCAATTAATTATTTAAACATAATTTAATAATTTTTGAAGTAGATTTTTCATCAAACTTTAAATACAAACACATTTAAACAAATTAAATAAAAGATAAGATAAAGACAATAATAAATCAAGCAAAACAGAAAATAAACATATTGGGTACAAATTATCCAATTGTCATGGTTTGATTTTTCGCTTCGATCTTGAGAAACACCGCTTCAATTTCTCCCACTCGATCGTCTCGAAAAAATATAAAATCTTGAAACGCCACGCCAAGTAGCTACCAACCGATGCACGCCAAGATCCAACCACTCGGCTAATCAAGTTTGGCGACCTAAAACAAATTTCAGCGAGCATCGCCCGGCCAAAGGTTTCAAAGACGCCCGGCACTTGTTGACTCACCGGCGAGCGTAGCGAACGCATGCAGAATGGCAACAGACAGAGCTCTACATACCTCGCCCATGATGCCTGGCGTAGATGGTCTCCGCGTCTTGCCCAGGCGCCACAAGACATCCGCTTTGGCGCCGTGCGTCTATATGTTCACAGAATACTTGGTTTGCCTGGCACGTTTTTGAATAGCGCCACCCGCCTCGCCGATTGATTTTTTCCTTTAATTCTTCGTCTCGCTTCCGTTTTTCGATATCCGGTTATAATTTATTTACAAAAAAATAAATAAACCTAATCTGGTATCACTATTACATTGATCAAATCAAACAATTCTATTCTATCATGATTTTTCTCTTAAAAAACGAATCCTAACGAATCTAATTAAAACCACAATTTATACGTGATGCGTAAATAAAACACATTAAATTCCGCGAAAAAGCCAGGGATACCCTAAAATAATCCAAAGAATTTACTATCCAATTTTTAAATTTAACGTCGTGAATCAAATTGGTTAATTTAAAAAAAATCATCCCGAAACCGTGGCTCGATACCGTTGTTGTCAGAATAAGTTGCCTGATTCTATTCGGGGTGAATATTTAAATACAAATTTAATTTTATAATTATTATTACTAGCATGAATTAATCCTATATTAATTCAAATAATAATCCAACAAATATATCATGCATATAATAATTCCACGAAACCTCACGCGAGATGCTAATTCCCACGAGTTTACGTGGTAACACCTCTTCGGGACGGCAAAGATCTCGCCGATTAGACTAACTAAAAGAAAGAACAAGTATTCCTTTAATCCTTGTTCGACTATCCGTTGGTAGGACACACCAACAATTAACAAAAAAGAAAAATAAATTATGTTGTACCACTTGTGGATTTACTAATTTTTCCAAAGACATGGAATTGTATTGGAATGAAAGACGAAATCATCCCCTATTTATAGAACCACAAGTGGCCTAAAAATTGTGGGCAAGATAATGTGGGAAAATCTTTTTTGATTCCAAGAAATCTTGAATATATCTCCTATATTCTTTTTTTCCTATAATTATAATATTCCACAAAATCCCACTTCTTTCTTTGTTATGGGATATTTTAAAAATAATAGGCAAGAATCCAAGATTTGGATGTTCTTGAATTTATGAGATATTCTTGTATTTCAAAAATACATATCTTCCATAATATCTTTTCAAGAAAATCAAGAAAATCTTTCTTGCTTTATCTTTCAAAAAAATAAAACTTTCTTATAAATAACCAAGTGGGAGATTTCTTGAATTTAATGAGATAATCTTGTATTCGAGAATACATATCTTCATTCCATAACAAAATTCAAAAAAAATCTTTCTCCCTTTTTATCTATAAATTTCAAAAATAATTAGGAAAAATAAAGAACAATATTTATTTTATTTTAAACACCTTTTTAGGTTATTGACTTTATATGTTGAGCTACTTGGGGGGCCTTTTAGGAGAATTAAAATTGGACACCTTCAATGGATCTTGAATTATCAATATTGAGCCACAATATTATTCGCCCATAAATATTAATTAATCCCACTACATAATTAATATTACCTTTATCCATCTTAACCCATATTCGATCAATATGGCTCCGATTATTATTTCCCTGTTTAAGATTATCTAGCCCCATTAATTTATTCAAGCCACTGAATTAGCTTTCCATTAATTAATATCTTTTGTCCTTGGTCAAGAGCGGTTTCAACATTATTATCCATCTTAAACTAATTCCACTTACAAGATTTGGTATGATAAATCTTATGAACCTCCCAAAGGGCAAAATCGAATGTTTAGCTTGCACATCGATTCTCAGTATTAAATCTTAGCAATCACGTGTGACCAATAATATTGCCAAGATAAAAAGTATTGAATCTCGTTGATTCTACCCATGATAAGTCAAAGAATAATTACCAACCACACACGTGATCTATTTAAAGAACTAAGATTAAGAAATAACGAACCACCGAGGTCTAATTCTTCCTTATTCGATTCTAAAGAATTTGTCCTCCTCAGAGGTCCTATTCGATGCACCAAACACCTTTGAAATAATCTCTTCAAGAAATGTTCAATCCCGGAGCCTTTACACTTCAACCTTTCATGATGGATTGTTTATTTCATCTAGGGTGAATGGTATACTTTTTAGTTACAAAGGATCGACTAATTTAATCTTTCGTGATCCGTATCACTAAATTAACTACAATGTAACACATCTTATTTAATGAGCAAAGCATGCAAATATATGTAACATTCAACAACAAAGTTATCTTGATTATATATTATGCCACGGGGCGTAGTCTTAGTCCTTCCGCATTTAATCAACAAATTCGTTTGTTCTTTACATTTTTTCATTCAGGATTCATATATTACTTGTTTGTAGCCCTAGATGTAAAATTTAGGTTACAACAAAGTAATTGAGGCAGAGCTCGACTCGCTAATATTTTTGGCTTTATCGTACATACACCTTAAACGTTATCCCCGGATATAAATGTATTTACACTAAAAGAAATGAGATTAATGATGTAATGAGGTACAAAGTGAGATTAATAGCTCATGGATTTTTGCAGAGACCCTATATTGATCTTATCAAATATATACTCCTGTTATGCATGAAATAACGTTCCGCTACTTAATATATCTGGCAGTAAGTAAACTAAATTTAGAAATGCAATTGATATACATTGTATCCGCATGTTTATATTGATCAATGGATGTCAATATTTATATGAAAATCCCTGATGGATATAAAATTCCTCATATATTAAGTAACGAGGAATGGTGAAATAGGAATGGTGAAAATCATATAAGTCTGATATTAGAATTACAAAGGTCATTATATGACATAAAATATTTGGGTCGAATATTCCACGATCGACTCAATTCATTCCTCCCGAAGGAGGAATAAATAAACATTATAATATTACCTTATGTGTTTTTAAAGAAATTATTTTGGTGGTGTTTGTATTATCTCGGTTTCTGGTGATAATCTAAATATTGTTGGAACAAGTAATGAGGAATGGTGAAATCAAGTATTGTCTCGACCAGCAGATCGAACACTTCCGCAAAATGAATGAATCTTTATATACCAATTAACTTACTTGGAGAAGGTATTGGAGAGATTTTATCTTAAATCTCGTTTACTTAGCCTAATTAGTAATTGTTAGATCCCTTGAAGTGGATAAAGGCAAATTTAGACCTAAAGAAGATACATATGACATGTTAGGACCGAAGTTCCTTATTAGAGTGTCGTTAGTGCATTACTATGTTTTAAGAACCATACCCGAATCCGATATTGAATTTATATGGAATTTGCTTGCAAGATTAAGTTAGTCTTCTCTATAAGGAGGCATTGTAAACTTTAAAGCATATGTTCGATATCTTGACGTTTGCAATATATTGATTTAAATACATTTATGATTCATGTGATAATGGTATATCTCTTATCATCCATTTATGAGGAAAATCTGACATTTGTTGCCCATATGAATAATAGAATCTTTGAGGGAACTTGACAAAGCATATATCCCAAATTATTTTACTACATGAACTCCGAGAAGAGTGTGGAAACATAATACAAAAGATTTGGAAGATTGTTGTCTTGGAGGCGTTTTGAAGATTGGGTTTAGTAGATCATTAGTTGTATCTTTTCTTATTTTTCTAAGTTTCTCTCTTTGAATTATTCTAGCGAAATTTTAGTTAAGCTTGAACATCCGTCGTAATGTCAAAAGTGTTGTAAATAATCTATTATGGTGGACATTACTTTATGTTAGTGGGCTTTATGCCACATGGGTTTAGGCTTCAACCCAATTGTTATTATAAATATCTTCTTCATTTAACGTTAACGCGAGGAGAGAATCTTGAGATCATAGTGAAAACCCTTACGGCTTGGTCGCCCCAGACGTAGTCCTTTTGGATGAACCCCAAACAAATCGGTGTTCTTGCTTCTTTCTTTTCGTTTATCTTATATTTTATAACGGTCGAAATCAAATTATTTCATTCATGTACACAAGTTTTTCCAGGTAAATTCGATTTTGACTCTACATTGATGTATGATATAGGAAAAAATCAAGTGGATAGTTGCTTCTACGTTTCTTCGTCCTCTATTATATATACATAAGCAATGAAATTTTCTACTCATACACATGAAAATAACTTTCTTTATCATTTTTCCTAAATTCTTATCAAAATGGCACAGCCTATCTATTTTTGTATTTTCATTAGTAATATAATAACACCAAAAAATGTTATAAAGAATGAACCACATTTAGAAAACTTTTTCTTGATATTCAAATTCTTTGAACACTTAATATGTAAGAATCAACTATGATAAAATGAAGAATTGCCTACAAAATTTATGTTGTGGCCTCGCTTTCGCGGCGAAAAGCGATCACTCCAGGCGACCATCAATGTGGCGACCAAGTTATAAAGCAACCCGGCGACCACCCATGCTGGTCGCTCATTGAACAACTTTCGAGAGAAAAGGGTTGAATTATGGGATAAGATCGCGAGAACATTTATGGAGGCGGATCTTGAGGGCATAACGAGGAAAAAGTCTAACTAAGGACGAGATCGACGAAAAAGGAAGGAGTCTGTTTCAGGCCCGATAAAAAAAAAAAAAAAAAAAAAGATTTCTGGCCCAAGAAGAGGTAAAAACTAGTTCGTGAGTCTATAAATACACATTGTAATGCATTGTAAAAAGGGAAAATTAGTTATTAAGCGAGTATTATAAGAAATTCACGGCGAAATGCGCTTTTGACGTATACGTTTGGTTAACCTAGTCACCAAATCGTGTGTTCCTATAATTCATATTTCATTATTATTATCGCTTTGTGGGTGATTGTTCATATAATTCCGGCAAATCCCACTATAACAATTTGGCGTCGTCATGGGAAACTTGACTCGATCCCAGTTACAAAGCGATGGCACAAAATAACGTCCCAATCAACGGGCCTTCGAGATCAGATCCACGCGACAAGAAAGGAGACATCCCTATCCCTGAGTCGAGGGGCCCTGCCGCGAGGGCGGAGGAACAAAATTGGGCTCGAGATCTTCAAGACTCTGCGGAGATGAAAGAATGCTTGGGTTTACGCCAAATGGAACCTCTAACCGATGAGGGCGATGACGATAGCCCGCCATCAAGAGATTTCATTCCTGAAGCGTGAAGAGAAAAAACCCAACGGGGACTGACTCGGCCTGTCAGCCATCTCTACCAAGGGTTAAACCTTCCAAGAGGGTGAGGATGATCCGCCCGCGATGACCACAAGAATCGCGGTCTTCAACTCCACGGAGATAACTAGCGCCCAACTCCTGGCTCAACAGCAAAACTCCGGGCGAGAAAAAACCATTCCGTAGGAGATGAAATGATTCTCAATTTGAATGTACGTGGTCACTGCATTTCATCCCGATCCTGAAATTGAGGAACGAGCCCGATTTTGGTATTTGGTCGGCTCGTAGACGGTGATCATCGCGATGCAGAGCAACCAACAAGAATTTGAACTGAACCTTGCTGAGACAAACCCGGTCGCTCCTTCAGAAAGGATGGACAATCAACGACCCATGACAAAGCGGCCGTCCTGGCGCTCGCTTTGTTCTTGGCTGTTAACCATGCGAACCTTCCCACGCAGGCCAAGATCCAATGACGCCCAATTGATCGGCAGACGATGGGGACTTCAACCAAGACGCATCGCCAAATATAACTTACGACGCTCTGGTGGTGAAAGACGACGCGACACGGTTTACTGCTTCACCTGAAGCGTATTGCGGTATACATCCACGCTCTTTAGTTCATTTCTTCGATAGCTGGCCGGTTTCATGTGGGTGGCTTATACCAGACTACTTAAAACAGCGATCATGAATTTCGAGCAAGGGCGATTTGACGAGACAGATAGGTTGGATCGTCATCTCGATAGAATCCGAAGGACGGTTAAGCATCGGGTAAATCGCCGGTTATGGAACAAACTTCAAGTAAACGTTATCGCTAACTATCCTAGAATGGTCAGAAAGGATTCAAGACAAGTTGATATCATCAATACTATGAACTTTCAAGGCCAGATCGGGAAGGAAAGAAACCCAAGTTCTCAAAGGTAAGCAAGAAAACTGTGGCACATACACCCCAGGCAATCTCAGTTGCTCAAGACCATGGGGTCATTAGTAGAGACTTTTCTAAGGCGTCTCTGATATATCTTTCACTTTATCAAAAGACAAACGCATCGCTCGCGATCCCTACCCATAAAAAGAGTGACTTTGTGAGGCAAGGCCCAGAAAAATATTGCTACCATGAAATGGTCGTACATAATACCACAAGAATGTCAGCGACTCTCCCAAAATAGCTTCCGGAAATCCCATGAAGATTCGACGCTGACCAACACATCAAACAGACCGGCACACAAAAAACAACCGGAAGCCCATGATGTCGCGACCGCCAAATACGCGAGGTCGCCAGAAACAAGGAGAACAGAAGAATGGTCATAGCACCCCACGTCTGAACACAATGAGAAAGTGGTAATCCATACCTGTCGCCATCGAGTGTTGATTCCGCCTTCATCGCTATAGTAAAAAGTTAATTTATAGAGTCGAACTGAGAGAAATAATCACGTTTCATCAGAATCGCCATCACAAATAGAGCAATCGATCCATGATTGACGAGACAAAGCGGCGCCGTCGTGTACCCAAACGCCCATCCCTCATCGCTATCAACCAAAAATCATGGGGGTAACGGTCAAGCGACTTGTTTGTTGGGCATTTTGCAACATATGATCAAAGACTTTTCGACGAGAGCCTCGGCGACTATCACAAATCTACCTCGAACCGGCGAACATCCGGTGAGAGGTTTTTGACGCCACCGTGAAATAAAGCCCCACGATCATAATACGCTTAGCATGTAGAACTAATCTCCACCATAGATAGGCCCGTAGGGCCACAAAGCTTTGTGATTTCTTTTGTGTCGACTGCCGTCGACCTTTCAATGGTTTCTCGCCGGACCTTTTGAGGCCAAAATTAGGTCAAGTCGCTCCACTTACTATTTACATGTAAAATTCCCCCACTTTAGATGGGAATGGCTCAAGACAATTCAAGGCGATCAACTTGATTTAAAGGATGTTCCATTTATATTTCGCCTCATTTAAATTATAACATGCAAAATCACAAAGAAACATAAACGATCCAATGGCAATCGACCAAAATGAACAAATAACGAGGACTTCAACCCAAGACTTGGACTCGAACCATAATGAGTTTATCATTAAGGCTGATAGGCGACCCGAGGGAGACCAACATCCATACGACACCGAAAGAACTTAAGAAATTCAACGTAGATCGACCCGAGCAAGGCCCGGAGGTTATAATCTATTCTAAGATCTCGCCCAAACTAAGAGGCGGTGATGGAACTTATCAAAGAGAATCTGAAGCGTGTTCGCTGGTCCCACAAGGATATGGTAGGAATCGACCCCAAGGTCTTCGCTGCCACCTGGCTTAACATCGACCTCGGTGAAAACCAATAACCTGAAAAAAAAAGAAAATTCGGACGAGAAAAAATATGTTGCCTTGGCGAATAAGTGAAAAAAATTTCTAACATCAATAAAACAATCATACAAAATGAAGCTAGCCCATTGGGTGTCAACACCATCTCCCGGTCAAGAAAGCTAACAGGGCGTGGAGACTATGCATTGACTTCACCGATCCGAATGAGACATGCCCCAAAGATTTCTTTCTATGCCTCATATCGACCATCCGTCGACAACACAATCAGCACCTAAATAATGTCCTCCGTGACGATTTGCTTGAGATACCATCAAATATCCATGCCAAGGACGACCAACAACATACCTCCTTCCTCACCGGTAAGAATGTGGTCTTGTTGGAAGAGGATGCCATTCGCTTCAAAAAATGCCAATATAACATACAAGCGGTTAGTAAACGAATGTTCGTGAGGAAATTAAGAATCCGTGGAGGTGTCGTAGATGACATAATAGTCGTCGAGTCCAAGAAAGAAGATCACCTTCTGACCTACTTAGAGCATTCACCATATTGAGAAAGTTCAACATGAAATCAACCCACAAGGTAACTTGGCAGTGAGTCGCAAATTCTCGGCCCTTAGTCGAGTCAAATGGGAATAGAGGCCAACCCCACAAAATTAGGGTGATATTTAGAATGTAGAAGCCCGAAAGGAGGTCGAAGCTCGCAAGTAGTCTAGCTGACCCTTAGTGATTCATATCTCGCATGGGAAACCGGTGCAAGCTTTTCTTGACATACTCGAAGGCCCAAAACGATTTCGATTGGACGGAAGAGGCCCGGACAACTCTAGATGGGATCAAGAAATATCGTGACCCGAAAACATCGTCAAGCCCATTCTCAAGGAAAAGCTCTTCTATTCGTCATCAACGCCTCGAGTTTTGGCTTCGGTTTCGAAAGCAAATATACAGGATTGTTATATAAATTCATTGATGATTCAGGCTTAAACGAGGCAAGAGCAAATATCCCCTTGATAAGCTTCCACGCCTCGTGAATGAAAAGGAGAAAGCACATCATATTTTTTTCGACCACCGTGTGGAGGTGTCAATCTTCATCAAGGCAAGAACGCCCAACCGCTGACACGGTCAGGGTTGTCAGATAAAATGGGCAATCGAGATCGCCATCTGCAGATCACGCATTACGCGAATGACGTCAAAGCACATGCCTTAGGTGATTTCGTGGTAGAACTCACCTTCCGGGCAACATCGCCGAAAAACCAGCGGGGGCCCGTGGGAGCTTCTGTGTGGGCCGAATCCATGACGAACTTGGTAGGGGTAGGCGTAATCTGACTTGGGATGGATATTCATTCGAATGGCCATTGTGTTAGACTTCCGGCCACCAATAATGAAATGATCTGACTTTAATTGGAGGGTTGGAAATGGCGATGGCGATGGGAGTGAAAAAAATTTGAAAAATACACACCGACTACTTAAGCCCCGTGTCAAGTGTCAGTGGGGATTATGAGACCCGATCACGTCGAATGGCCAAAAACATCAAGAGGTTGTCCATGACACCTTTCGAAAAGTTCGACCAAGTCATGTGGCGATACCGAGGACCCGCGAATTCCCAAAGCGGATCCTTGGCGGTATGACATCAAAAGATGGGTTGATATGAGAGCGTCACCATCGCAAAAACTAACCCTCGTCCAAGTACCGCGTCTGGTGCGCCCTCGCGACCCAGTGGACACCGACCACGAGGATTGGAGGACACCATCTCGAATATCTGAAAGTCGAAACCTGCTGATGGTAAGGTCGGCCTTGCGGGTATTTGCGAGATAAAACCAGCAAGATACGTAATGGTCGTGATAACTATACAAGTGAGGCTTGACGTCAGTTACTCGGATGTATGAAGGCCGAAATTGCCCATCACAAAAAAATCAGCGAGGCACTGCGGAAACCACGTGGAGGCGATCCCCTAGCCCACAAAAACCATCCGTAAAGGATATTTCGGCCGACTTTAAAAGAAGCTCGAATCGCATGGCGTACCGGTGCAAATATTAGCCCCCCCAATCAAAAGTATCCGGAAAAAACTAACCAGCGTTCTAAGCCCACAGCGCTGAAAAATGGAAATCGACATCATCGGGCCTTTGCCCGACCGTCACCGAGGGGCCGTCTCTGTTCGCTCATCGTCGCGATGTACTTCACAAAGGCCGGCGAAGCCCTCGCGACGATCGACCAAAACAACGTGATAAAGTTCATATGGAAAAACATCATTTGTCGCCTTTGTCTCGCAAGCAATCGTATCCCCAATAACGGAAAGGCGGTTAAAGACCTCCTCGATCGCCGCGTTCTTCAAGAAAATGGAAGATAGCAAAGCTCTTTCCCCACCGCTTACCATCCTCAATCTAACTAAATCGAATCGACATCAACAAAATTATCAAACATACACCTAAAGCCACGACTTGAAGGGAAGTGAAGCGGCGAATTGGCCGTATTGTGGTCATACAGACAACTGCGGGACTTCAGACTTAGAGAAACACCATACTCCCCGCATTCTAACAGAGGCGGTAATCCCAAAGGAAGTTTTCATCACTAATTAATAGAACAAACAAAGGTAGAGCCTCAACAGCAACGACATGGCTATGATGACTAGTTTGACCTACTGGAAGAAAAAGAGGATAGAGGCTAACTCCGAAAACGCCAAATACAAACGTGAAATGGAAAAATACTACAACTCAAAGGTCAAGTCTCCGGCGATCGAAAGAAAATGACCCTCGCCCTAAAAAGGTACTTGGGTACCCAAAGGGTGTTTGGCCCCACCGAAGGCCTATTCCGAATATCCAGTGCTTGGAAAATGGGGCATCTGAGATCGAAGACCAGATTTACACACCAACACAATATCCGCGAACACCGCCCAACAAAAGAAATCTTATCGATGAAGGCCCGACTAAGAGCACATTTACTAGTTTGCCTATCAAAAACTCTGTAATAGCTCAATAGCTTTCAATGGAAACATTTTATAATAAGTTACAATTTTTGGAATTCCTCACAAAATTTTTAGAATAAGTCATCTGGAACCATCCCGCGAATCGGCCTAGGCACGACGAAGGTCAGGGTCCGGAATGGTAGTCGCTGAATCGTAAAGTAAGACCACCACCCACGAGGAAGCATCACTTGAACTCGTGTCCACAAAGTCGTCATCACATTGGCCACTGACCCAAAACATGACGATCTTTTAAAAGATAACACCGTAGAACACGACTAAGCCAAAGTTTAGACACATCACATAAAATAAAGGCGATCAAAAACACGTCCATTTACATCGTTACCCCGTATTCAAATGGCGATTAGGACCTGAGCAAGACTTCGCGCTCACCGGTCGTGTCCAAGTTTGCATAATGACTTTCTAAGAAATAAAGCAAGAAACAAATGCGTAAATCTTGCGGAAATGACAAACTCGGATGATAAATCCATTCAATAAAAGTAAAAAGTCACATAGGCCATTTACAAGATTACACCTAGAAACGGAAAGAGCATACATGTGAAAGTAAAAAGATAAAAAAAAAAAGATAACATCTTCCGGAAAATGCTGAAAATGAGGCTCTAAGAACCATCCTCGACTATCCACCACAAACAGGTCGCCCATCCGACCCTCCATTTCACCATAGCACAGTCACCATTACCGACAACCATCTTCACGGGGGGACCGCAGGCGATGCCTCGAGGTCGACATGCTCCCGGAGGATCCTCATGGTTTATTGCCCCCTGAGCCAACAAGACTAGCATGCTCTTCACGGGCGAATGACAAATCAATGCCGAAATTAGCAAGTCTACACGAGGTGGGCTTCCATCGGCCTCGGTAGGTGAGTGAACCGAAGGTTTAAAGTCCTCCACAAGCACGGAGGCATCGGTGGGAGGGTCGATTCGAACACGACCAAGAACGCTTCAAGATAGAGCTTTATATGGTGAGAAGCATCTCAACGCTGCATTACCTGGGCTGCCTGTGGCGGGTTTCCTCGACACCGATTTAGGTCGCTAACCCGAAGTTTCATAGTCCATGCCAAGGCATGGACTCACTCTAACTACCGAGTAAGCTCATCGCACTGCCCCGCACACCGCCGAGGCGACGCGAGTCGATTTCATGCGATCGCTCAGGTTCAGCCACCCCGAGAAGCTGCCTGCCGATCGACCTTTCTGAAAGCCATTATGCGAGGCAGTTGGGACATGGCCGTGGCCTCCTCCTCCGGCTTCTACTAAATGCGGTAAGCGGGAGGTCTCAAAATCTGGTCGAATTCGCTCGGCGACCGGCTCAAGAAGCGTGGCGTCTTACGAGAATAGATTAGAGGCGATGTAGAGGTTGTTCTCGCTTCTTATTGGAGGAAGCGGTACGTGGTAGTAAATCCGAACCCGGCACCTTAGCACGTCATGCAGTCTGCGCGTATCTGAGGCCGATCCTTCCAAGACCCCAACAATGGGAGGAGGCATCTTGACCAAAGGTAATCGGCCCGGCCATGGGGGAAGTTAAGCGGGCTTGTAAAAAGGAAGAACAAGTTAGACATTTGTAAAAAAAGAGAAACATACATTTGAAGACAGCGAATACTTCGCTCAGGCGATCAATGTCAAACCCATGAAACGTCACGATCCCAAAAAGCGCGGCAGGCGGTGGCGGGGTGTGACGGTGGAGGAAGAGACGAGAACGGGAGCCTCGATCGAAGTGCTCCTTCCCCAGAGCACTGGGAGTGGTAGTTCTGGCGGCCACCTCACGCAAAGGAGCTCGAAGGATCTGCCAGCACCCCTTCGCCTCCTCGTCTTTTTCTCTCAGAGCGACATCTCACAGTACACTCTCAGACCACTATGCCCCTGAGATGAGGACATATTACATGACCCAAATTCCCGGGAGAAGGAGGGCAAAAAATCGACGAGAAGTCATCTCACGCAATGGGCGATCACGAAAGGGTATGTAAGAAGGCTGCAAGCGATCATAATATTTAAAGAGAGGTCTGAAGGGGCTCGAAGCAATTTTAAAGAAAAATCACCAGCGACCCGATCTCGCGTACTTTGCCCTCACCCTCTCGGAGGGAGAATTATAGGAGCTCGGCGTGGTGGGATTCGAGGGATGGTCAAAGCGATCCGTGCGACCTCAAAATCTCGATTCAATTTCTCATTAGCAACAAATAAACCTACAAGAGGCAAGAAATTTAATCGATGAGGAGATGCTCGAAACCTGACCTCGGGGAAGGACATACGAGGGGCCGCTCTTGAAAATCGGTGGGTATATGAATCTCTAAAAGCGGGGCAGGGAGGTGCTGCCAAGCTCCCCGCTTAACCACCATCGTGGGTGCAGTTCTTGATTTTGTTGACTGTTTCCACTTTGATCCAGCAGAGCCGGGCGATTAACTGTCTTGCGTAATACCTCGCGGCCATGTTTGGCGACCAGCGACCAGTTAGTTCACCTCTACGTGAGCAGGCTTGTGAAGACTACTGCCGAGCACCGCTAGAGTCGCTAAAAGCGTAACTCCACCTTTATAACTGCATCAAAAGTAGAGATGAGAGACTGCTGTGATGGTGTTTAAGTCCCAGATCCATGGCTTCACAATGCATACATCATGCCCTCCAATGGTCACCAGACTGTTCTGAGTCTCATATCATGAACTGCTATCTGATCGGGCTCCTACATTGCAGAATCCGATGGTCTTGGAATGAGCCAGCCAGAGGTCATCTGATAGGCTCCTCATACCGCGCAAGAACTTCCTGGTGTCCTCGAGAGACCAATACATCCAAGATCAATCTAGAGAGTTCTCCATGACGAGATATCTGCACTGATCAAAAACCATTACCGACATCTGGCCGACAAAACTTCCTTTATCTGGGGAACTGAATTTCTGAACAGAGAATAGGCCTCTATCCTAATCAGACACCAGAGTGCATGTACATTGCGCGTGGGAATAGAGAAAAGAAGGTTACTTGACACTTCCCGGATTGACCCGTCTAAAGCAGAAAAGGCGATGGCTTTCATGATTAACACTCAAAAAGCAAAAGTCTAAGATGGAGCGAAATGGTCTATTTTATAAAAGAAAGGGCCGAGGGGCTCGAATGCAAGAATGTTTTACAAAAATGGGGCGAATCCATTATATCCGAGAATAATGGTGGCGTGTATTCCGCGCCATCATGACCTACAAAAGTTCGTCATAAATCTGCGTGCTTCGAGAACAGCAGTTGAACTTAGCCTGGATGGGCGTAAATCTGGAATGCGCTGCGGCTGTCTGACCCCATGTCGACCGGCGACCACCTACATTGCATGACTGAGAACGGTGTTGTGGGCTGCCCGCGATAGAAGCCCGATCACTCCAGGCGACCATCGAATGCGGCGACCAAGTTATAGCGAAACAACGCGCGACCACCGTACTGATCGCTCGACCCCGATAACCGTGAAAAGGGTTGAATTATGGGATAAGATCGCGGAACATTTATGGAAGCGAGATCTTGAGAACATAACGAAGGAAAATCCTAACTAAGGCGAGATTAGCGCGCCAAAAGGAGTCTTTACAGCGTGAAGAAAACCACAAGGGAATGGGGATTTCATTGAAAGGAAAAACCTGATTAAATAGTCTATAAATACACATTGTAATGCCACATTGTAAAAGGGAGAAATCTTAGTTATTAGGGCAAATATTATAAAAAATTCTGGCTTAGTCGCTATGCATGGCGTATACGTTTAGTAACCAAGGGTCACAAATCGTGTGTTCACCATAATTCATATTTCATTATTATTATAAACTTTGTGGTTGATTGTTCATACGATCGAGGGCAAATCCATTATAACAATTTTTAGTGGCTACAGAAATTTTCATATAAAAATAATTTGGTCCAAAAAGTGAGGGTTTTTTCTGATTTTGCTATTAATTTTTAGAATAATCTATAAACAAATTATTCACATAAATAATTCCTAGATAAAAAAAATACCTATTGTTTGTAATAGGAAATAAATGGCTTGCTCGAATCAAAGATTACCCATCTTACGGTTCACATATCATGGGCTTTGTTAAATTAAAGAATCTGGCCACTTCAAAAGAGGTAGGTCATTTGGCGACTGAAAAAGGTCAGTCAGGCGACAGGGAAAGATGGAGCTCTTGGCGGCGACTTGGTCGCAGCGTGGGTCGGGACCAACTTGACACGGAGGTCGGATAAAAAGATAAATATAAGCATGAATCCCGGGTAATTAATGATCACGGTTCCGAATTTTATGTCGGGGTAAGTGTATACGGATGTCGACTGCGGGACAAGCAAGAAACCACTAACTGTGGTGAAACCAACCTGACCCGTGAGAGGAAGACCGTAAAATATAACCCCAATTTTGTGTCTATAAATATAACAGATTGTACATTGTAAAGAGGATCCGAACTTTTAGAGTCCCAAATGGAAAATATATAGTAAAGCCCTCCTGGCTTGGTACGCCCCCAAACGCGTAATCTTATTTAACAAGACGATAACCGGTAATCAAATATTGTGTTCTTAATTGCTTTGGTGTTTTTGGTTGTGTTGATCGTTATTACTTGTTTGTTTGGCGGTGAAATCAAATCAATGGGCACAACAATTAGCGCCGTCTGTAGGAATAATTCTAGAAATATATATGTTAGAGGAAAACCCATCTCTTCTCCGATCAACAATAATGAACAACGTCAATCGGAATCTGGGACATGAGTTGGGCCTTGGCCACGACGGGACGAGGTTCAGAGCTCGACAACAGACCGCTTCTGCCGGTTCCAAAGGATCATTCTGCATCGGTGAACTTGGTTCGTATTAATCGAGACACGTAAGGATGGCTATCTCAACAAGAAACACTCGCGAAGACAAGACCCTCCAGCCTAAGATACGCCCCAGAGGCTTGACTGTAACAGCTATTGGCCTCTAAGGACATCTTGCAATAACCTGCCTATGATCCTGCTAAACACGCTTTAAAACAGAATCATCATTTCCTGAGAGCGGCAGGTCGAATAATGTCGACGACTACGATCTAAGTGTCAGAAGCCCAAGGATCATCAAGATGAGGTGCAATTCTGAGCTCAACAGAGTCAGATCAGGAGTACCTGACCAAAGATCAAGACTAACTTCTAATTACAATGATTCATTATGGGATCGACCGCGATCGCGCCATTCAATACCCACAGAATAACCGACCATCGCGACGTTACAAGTTTAAAGATCGACCAAGACAGCCCAAAGAATGATGGATGGACGAGAATCGGGATGATTCTTCAATCGCCCCATTCTCGCCGGAAATTACCCTAACACTCACCTGCAGGAAGACAACATAGCTACCTGATCGCTAAAGTAGGGAACACGGACCCAAGGGTCCATGCGTATGGCATAACCTGCATGGCCTCTAATAAGAATCGACGAATGTTTGCTCACCTTGAGCCACTGCTCATCAATGGTTTACCTCGCCACCTCGCCGGTGATTAATTTTCGAAACAATTTCGTCACCGTTTCGTGATTTGACTTCATCGCCTGCGCTCCCAACTTATGGCGCGTTCGGCGAACACCCAAATAGGTGATACTTGAAGTCCGATCATTCCATATCGAGAGGATCGCATAAACCGATTCTCGAAGGAGATTCACAGTGATTTATATAAAATCGCAGGGCTATTTTACCAAGAAGGGACTAAATCAAGACATGACTACGATTATCCCACTAGGCTACGCCGATTTCAGCATATTATGCCGTTAACTGATTCATATATCATGTGAGTTTTCTAATCTCGGCCTCTCCGATACTAAATATAGCCGAGCCCAATAGTGTTCCATATGCCAAATAGCTAAAGATGTCAGAAGTTTCAAACCTTTGAGGAAGATCCCTGCAAACCATGGATGCACGGGCATGACGCCCATGACATCTACCCGATCCGGTAGCGAGAATTATTCTCTCCCGCCGCCTGCCTGTATCAGCGCAAGTCAATCCCCAACAAGTATCAAGCACTTTCACGAAGTTAGTCTGGCCACTATACCAAGGATTGTAAAGATCTACACCACCTGAGAGATTGTACGAAGATGGCTCGCTGATGAATTTGCTGCCGCACTTCGCACACTTTACACCAGCCTGCAGAGGTCAGCCAACAAGCATAGAACTCACTAAATGTCAACCCCAAGCTAAAGGGAGCACTTATCCTCCCATGTTCTCGATAATGGAGGTCACACACATTGGTTCTTCCCCAGACAATTTCGAGATTAAGCCTCAACCTCCAGGCGAAGATGAAGGCGAGATAAGGAGTTAGAGATTACCCAGAAGATGGTGTTGCTAATTTCTCACATGGGGGAAAGAATCCAACACGATCAAGTTTGAGAGAAGGACAAAGACAAGGATAGTCTATCCCAACGCCGACCCACGGTGATCGTGAGCGAAACATTATAGGGGACTACGGTGTGTAAAGCTATTTGGTAGGCAGTGCTACGCAACATCCTCTTCAAGAAAAACCTCGACCAGGCTCATGACTATGATGCCTACATTACCCCGCGACCACATCGTGAAAGGCTTCTGTGATTGTGAACCCGTCAGGAATGAATGATTCTGGCCGTCAGGAGTTGGTCTCCACACCTAATAGTGAAGTTAGGGTTGACTAAGTCACAGATTTTTTAGTTGTCGACCTTCCCACTCCTATAATGGTTTCGGAATGCGCTTTTGAGCATTCAATTCGTCCCTCTACTTTCTACTTTTGTGTAAAATTCCCCACCAAGAGAGGGTCGATTCCAAGACCAAGTTAAGGGTGACAGTCGATGAGGGTTGTTAGATTTACTCTTTCGTCTCTTTTCAATTCCACACCAACACCTATCGGATGAACATTTGTAATAGATAATAATAAATAAGATGAGGAATCAAATAAGAAAAATGAAAGGTAAAAAAGAACCCACAGCGACCTCAATCCAAGAATAGTTACATGAGCCCTGAAGATTTCCTAATCGAGGCGAAATCGACGACCGGAAGGCGGCCCGAAAACCATCTCGAAGGAAGAACTTCGAGAAAAGTGAAGATAGATCTACTCATTTCTGATCTAGAAGTCATTATTGGCTCGAAGATACCGGACGACTGAGGTGAAGTCGCCGACTTTCTCAAAGAACACGGATGTCTTCGGGATCGTCGCACAAAGACATGGTAAGGATCGATCCCGGTCGATGTCACCGATTACATATTGATGAACCTCGAGGCCGATTGCGGAAAAGATGGGAAATTTGGCCCTAAAAAATATATTTAACTTAAGCTGAGGAAGTGAAAAGATTCTTTGGATAATGACCTAATCAATCTTGCACCCGACCCGACCCGCGATGGGTGGCAATGCGGTATTGAAAAAATTCCGGACGGAACTGGCGATTTTGTATCGACTTTCTGAAATACCCTCAATGAGGCTTGCCCAAAAGATTTCTTCCGTATGGCGCGCCGATCATGATCAGATAGATAACACGGCCGGACCACGAGATGATGTCGTTCATGGATGCTTTCGCGGTTATCACGGATAGCCATGCATGAATCGACATCGACATAACTCATTTACGATCGAAAAATCTATCTGCTGGGAAAAGAATATCTTCGGCTGAAAGAATCTTTTGAACAGCGTGCAAAAGGCTAGTCAATCATATGTTTTCCGATCGGATCGGGAAGTGGGTAAGAGGTTTACGTCGACGATATAGTTGTCAAGAGCTTGAAGAGGAGGACCACAATCGGCCCCGCTTTACAAAACCTTTGATATTCCGTAGAAAATTCAACATGAGGCTCAACCCAAAGTGTAACCCGGGGGTGGAGTCGAGGAAGTTCTTAGGGCACTGCAGTCGATGGCGAGGATAGAAGCGAATCGATAAAGGTCAAGGCCATATTAGATATGGGGGCGGCCGAGAGATGTGAAAGAGGTCGAAACTCACGGGATGCTGGCGGGCAAAGATTAAGCGAGTTCATCTCTGATGGGTGACAAATCTGGTCGATGTTAAACCTGATCCGTAAGCGAAGTTCGAATGGACACACGAAGCCAGGATGCTTTTGAAAAAATCAAAATGTACAGCGGGCGTGAACATCCTATCGAAACTGTCCGGAGGAGAGTTGTTCATTCTGTATCTCGGGGCTAACCCGGCTTTGAAGTGCGATGCTTGTCCGGCGAAGGGCAAGATCCATTTACTGCCGCCGTCGGCCCCAGGACCTTTGAGCGAGACATAACAACATTATCCATCCCTGAAAAAGGCCTTGGTCGTGAGTGTAAGGTGTAAGGAAGGCGAGACCATACTTTTTCGACCATCGGTCGAGTCCTCCTTCATGCCGCCCGAACGTCTTGCCCGACGGATATGTGGTCGATCTCAAATGGGCCATTGGTCAGACGATATGGAAGTGACATATGCATCACACGCCATCAAGGCTCGAACCTTTGGCGATTTCATCGTCGAGCTCACATTCCCTTGGGCGGGTTGCCAGCGGTCGCCATAGGGAGTTATTCGTGGATGGATCGACTTCCTGGTTTGGGGGCGGTTGGTCTGGTGAGCCCCGAGGGTATTTATTCGAATGCCATTACCTTTGAATTTCCCCCACAAATAATGAGGCGAATATTTATACGTCCATCATTGACTTTGGAAATGGCAAATCGACCATGGAGTGTCAAAAGATCGCAAGTCCATACCGACTCAATTTCGTAGTTGTCGATTCGAGGGAATCGAGGCGGGGACTTGATGGGATGGATATCTATCGAGGATAAATAAAATATTATGTCAAAGTTCACAAAGTCCATGTCTAAGTCCACGCTGTCGAGAATGTCGTCTGAGAGCAAACTCACGAAATGATCTTTAGCTCGGTTGGTGACTCGGAAGATCTGGGACATGAAAGATGTCACCATCCGACACTTTCCCCACCCATCCACTTGAATGTTCGCCTGGCCCATGGAGACCGATTATGAATGGATAACACCCATCATGGAATACCTAATAAGCGGCATCTTGCCGGTGATCCAGCATCCGACTCGGCATTCTGTTGCGTGCTTGCCGCGTCTGTGAATGATCAATGGTTAGTTATACAAAGCCAGGTTTTGATGCGCCCTGCTTTGATGTATTACACTTTGCAAGGTCAAGCTATCTACCACGAAATACACGAAGGGGTATCACGGACCACGCAGGGGAGTCGGCCAGCCCACAAAACCACAAGACGAGAGATATTTTGGTCAACCCTACGGTCGATGCTATTATCTTCGCCCAAAAATGCCACAATGCGGATCTATGCCCCCTCCATCAAGGTCGCACCAGAGAACTCACGAAAGCATCCTCGGCCCTTGGCCATTTGCAAAAGTGGGGGATAGACATCATTGACCACCACTCAATGGCCCCAGGCTCGGTAAAAGTATGCCCGGTAGCGGTGGATTACTTCACAAAAATGACCGAGGTCGAGGCATTGGGCAACCATAGACCAAGATCATGTCATCAAATTCATATGGTGGAACATCATCAAGAGATCCCGCCTTTCTCGGCGATCATATCGACGATGGGAAACAATTTGATGGTATCAAAATGGACTTTTTTTCAAAAAGTGGAAGAACAAAGCTCTTTTCAACTCCATACCACTCCCAATCAAACGGTCGGTCGAGGCTGTGGAACAAAATCATCAACACACGGCTTAAGGCTAAGATCGAAGGGGAAAAGGGAAATGGGCTACGAGCTCCCGGATGTGTTGTGGGCGTCTGAGCGACTGTCGAAATTCAAGGTGAAACCCTTACTTTCGTTAGCTTTAAATCGAGGCGAATGCCTTGTTCGACCTCCAGAGCTCTCACGTGCGGTCGGTCGCTTTCGGCCGCAATGATGAGGAGGCTTTGGCAAGAAACCTAGACCCTCTTTTCGTAGAAGTCGATTGGAGCTAACATGAAATGCAAGATACAAGCGAGGCCGAGAGGTACTACAACTCTAAGGTTCGACCCGACATTTCAAGGTCGAGGACTTAGTCTTGAAAAAAAAGGTACTCGGAGATTCAAAAAGAGCCCTTGGTCCAAATTGGGAGGTCCGCTTCCAAATCTCAAGGGGTTACGCCCAACAGACCTCTGAGCTTGAGAGGTCGGATGGAACCAAGGCCCAATACCCTGAAATGCAACCCACCAAGAAATATTATCAGTAGATTCACATCTCATGCCATCATTCATGTAAACTAATTATCTTAGTCGTTAACAATGATTCTCTCTTTATTCTATTTGAAAGAAAAAATTCTAATGTAGAAACCAAGCGGTCAATTAGCGTGAAAAACATATGATTGATAACATGCGAATCACCCGAGGTGCGACTTTGAAATCTTTGGAGAACAAATCACAACCCTTCAAGGTGTGATAAATCCCGACTTTGTAAAGGCGACTAAAAGCAATGTCCTAATAGCAAGTCGCATAAAAAATAAGGCGACAAGGACTAAGCATAAAACAAAAGGTCGCATAAGGAAATCAAGGAAATCGCAACAACAAGGAATTAAAAAGAGAGTTTCATTGATAAAGACCGGAGGCGAAAAATTATTCATTACAATAAAAAGGCCGGAGGCCGGTACAAGGATATTCAAAAAAAAAGTGAATACAAGATATATTTCATCGAGGCCGCCTCGAAGGGTGTGGGTATCCCGAAAGGAGCTCGAGAGTTGGATCGGCGGGAGGTCACCTCGATCTCTAATGCCTTCTCAATATCTATCCTTACACATTTGTAATTTTTTTATGAAAAACTTACCTGAACAATTATATTTGTAGTTTAGAAAATAGCCTATATAATTAGAAAATTTTGTAGAGCAAATGCAAAATCTTTCTATTTAAGACGAGTTTAAGTTGGAAATCTAAATATGCATGTTTGGAAAAAATTTTGTAGGCAATGTACTATTTTTTTTTGAGTGAATATTGCAAGTATGACTAGTTAATAACATACCATTTTTATTCGGTGGAATATGTAAGTTTATATAGAGATATTAAATGGTTTATTTCTCTTGATTTTTTGTAAAATGCAAGCACACCTCTTCTATACAGGGGTATGCTTATTATAATGCTAGTTTGTGTAATATCTTTTGAAATTCTGAAGTTTGATTTATTGATAGTCTTGTATTTTCAAACACGTTGTTTTTGAATAATTGAAAAAGTCAGACAAGTTTTAGAGCGTTAATCCAAGAAATTAATAAACGTGGAAGTCTTCCCAATTAATCCGTGATGCATTCTGACTAACTGTTCATCACAAATCTTGATTCTTTGCATCACAAAATTGCTGCAAAACAAGATCCAATGATCATGCAATCAAGCACAACACTTGTGCTGTTGATAAGTTGTCTCAACTGTTTCGGCATCCAAGTTTCGTCACTTGACACCCTCAAACAAGAACCACACAATCTGAACTCATCTTCTCAACTTGATTCAGCTAATGGGGGATTTCACCTTAGGATTTCTACACCTTGATTACACCAACAACACTTACTTAGCAGTATGGTCCAGAGATATTTCCTACTTCAGAATTGTCTGGATGGGCAATCCCGGAACGCCCATTCCCAGCAACGCGTCTCCAGTTCTCACAATCGGCAGCATAGGAGAGATGACAATCACGTACGATGGAGGAAAGTCCATCCAGATATATGCTGGTGGATCATCGGAACAGAATGTAACAGCCAGTTTGTTAGATTCAGGGAACTTTGTTGTCAACTCAAATGATTCATCATCAGGTTTGTTATGGCAGAGTTTTGATCATCCTACTGACACCCTTGTTCCAGGGATGAAACTAGGCCTCAATTGGAAGCTTTCATCATGGATGGGAGATAGAAATCCAGCTCCTGGACCTTTTACTTTGGAATGGGATGCAAATGAAGCCCAAATCTTGGTTAGACGACGAGGTGAGGTTTACTGGAGAAGCGGCAACCTCAAGTATTACATTGATCAAGAGGGGAAATCTAGAGCCGAGATTGATAACTTCAAATTCGTGCACGATACTTTTTACTTTTCCTTCAACTTCACCCGTCATGATGAAGAGGGGGCCTTGTATTTTTTCAGTCATACAAATTTTGAACTCAACGCGAAAGGTTCTTTCGGGATGGAAGCTGAATCATCAGGGGGACATAATTGACATTGACAAGTCAATGACTATTGCAGACCTCAGTCTTTGTTATAATTATTATAACGAGGGGACTGCTGCTATCAAAGGATGTGCATTGAGGGAGCAGCCTAAGTGCAGGAATGAACATCTGGAGTTTGTTATCAAGTCTGGAGATTTTAAAGGAGAAGTGGAACAGATTCATGACAGCAATTCAAGCCTTAGTCCGAGTGACTGCTTGGAGGCGTGCTGGAATGATTGCGAATGTGCTGCATATACGACTGGAACCACTGGTTGTGTATATTGGAAAGGCAAAAACCTCGAGTTTCTGGAGAGTTTTGATGGTTCTGTGGCTCAAAAGTATGTTCTTGAAACTAGATCCTTGTCAAGCAAAGGTTTGGTTCATGTGTAGTGTATATTATCAGAGAAAGAATATTTTTTTTAAATTTGTTAGCTAATGTAGTCTTGAATTTGTCAATGGCAGGAAAGAAAAAGCACGTATGGATCATCGTCAGCTTAGTAGGTTCAGCAGTGCTGCTCATCTTGGCGATAATTTTGTTCATTCTCTTGGAAAAAAAGTAAACAAAGGTATGTATATATATATGTATGTGTATGTACATTGATAGCCTTTTAAAAAGGTTTCATCATCTTCATCTTATGTTATTTGGATAGGGAAAAGGAAGGAAGAATTACACGATCTGCTGACTTTAGATGGATATACAGAAACTTATGAGCTGGAAAATGGAGGAGGCAAGAGTCATGATCTTAAACTTTTTTTACTTATGCTTCAATTGTATCTGCTACAAACAACTTTTCCTCGGACAATAAATTGGGAGAAGGTGGCTTTGGACCTGTTTACAAGGTATAAATTGCTCTGAAAATTAATGATCAGTGTAATGTTAATCTATAATGGAGTATCCTTCTACTGCATTCCCACTTTACACAAGTTATTTTGTTCAATTTTGCAGGGAAAAAAACACTAGAAGGCCAAGATATAGCAGTGAAGGTTCTTTCCACGACAATCAGGACAAGGAATCGTGGAGCTTAAAACCCGAGCTAATACTCATTTCTAAACTGCAGCATGTGAATCTTGTTAAGCTTATTGGGTGTTGCATTCATGGAGATGATAAAATGATTATCTATGAGTACATGCATAACAAGAGTCTTGATTTCTTTCTCTTTGGTGAGTATATTTCTTCTGTTATCATGATTCATGAATATGAACAACATTGGCAGCCTTTATTGATCTCCATTCATTTAAGAATATTACATGTTATAATGCACAGCAGATTCATCTAAAAGGGAGCAATTAGATTGGCAGAAACGGTTTAGTATCATTGAAGGGACTGCTCAAGGACTGCTCTACCTTCACAAGTACTCGCGTTTAAAGATTATTCATCGAGACTTGAAACCAAACAATATATTACTTGATGAAAATATGAACCCCAAGATATCCGATTTTGGCCTTGCCAGAATCTTTAAGCAGGATGATAGCGAAGGTAACACAAACAGGAGTGTTGGGACATAGTAAGTAACAGAAAAACTTAGCAAACTTTCATATTTTTATGTGATTGTAGTATTAGATTATTATTATATGACTAGTGATTGATTGTACATTTGGCAGTGGTTACATGGCCCCTGAGTATGCAATGCATGGCATATTCTCAGTTAAATCAGATGTCTATAGTTTCGGAGTTTTAGTTCTTGAAATTGTGAGTGGTCGGAAAAGTTATAGACTTCACCAAACTGAAGGTTCCCTAAATCTGGTGGAATATGTAAGTTCCTTTTTTCGATGTCTAATGCTTATCTCACTCTCAATTTTTAGTAAATTATGGAAATATTGTTGCAGTCTTGGGAGCTATGGAGAAAAGATTCAGCACTAGAACTCATGGATCCGACGTTTATAAATTCATGTGTAACAGAACAAGTGGAAAGATGCATCCGCATTGGGCTTCTGTGTGTCGAATATCGTGCTGCGGATCGACCCACCATCGAAGATGTTGTATCTATGTTGAAAAATGAAAGCAAAAGTTTGGCAATGCCCAAGACTCCAGCATTTATCACAAGAAATAATGTGTTTGAAGAAGCAAAGAAGTGTACAGCAAATGAAATCACAATTTCATCAGCAAATGAAGTCACACTTTCTGAGATGGGGAGGAAGATAAAAAAACATCTTTGTTCATTTTTTAGCTCTACTTGCTCTCCAAGTTATGGAACACTAATAAAACACTAGTTAAATGACCCTTTAGGATGTGATAATAAATTAATTGTTAATTTGTCTTGGTTTTTGTAAAAATGCTAAGTTAGAAAAGAATTTCTTCTCTTTATTAATCACATGATATGTTTACCAGTTTGTGTAATATCTTTTGAGATTCTGAATTTTGATTTATTGGTAGTCTTTTTTGTTTTCCAAAAAGTCAACTTTTGTTTTATTGAAAAGTCAGTCAGATTGATCCAAGATATTTAGAGACGTGGGACATCAAATTACTTGATCATCTACTAATTGTTCTCTTCCTTGATTAATCCCATCCCATCCCTTAAAATCATAACAACAATTCCGTATTCCTGTCATATTCTGATCCAAGAAAATTGAACAGACTACTTTTTCATCACAATTCTTGATTCTTTGCATCACAATTTGCTGCAAAAAATTCAATCATGCAATCTCCTTGCAGAGCATCAAGAACAGCATTTCTGCTGTTGATTTGTTGTCTCAACTGTTTATCCATCCAAGTTTCATCAGTGGACACCCTCAAACAAGAACCAGACAATCTGAACTCATCTTCTCTACTTGTTTCTGCTAATAAGAATTTCACCTTAGGATTCTACTCCAATAACACTTACTTAGCAATATGGTTCACAGATCCTTCCTATATGAAAATAGTGTGGATTGGAAACCGCGAAAAGCCAATTCCGAGCAACACGTCTCCTGTTCTCACAATCGGCAGAAGAGGAGAGATGACAATCACGTACGATGGAGGAGAAGCTATCGAGATATATGTTGGTGGATCATCACAACAGAATGTAACAGCCAGTTTGTTAGATTCAGGGAACTTTATTGTGAAGTCAAATGATTCATCATCAGGTTTGTTATGGCAGAGCTTTGATCATCCTACTGACACTCTTCTTCCAGGAATGAAAATAGGCCTCAACCGCAGAACTGGAAAAAACTGGACACTTTCATCATGGTTGCGACGTGATAATCCAGCTCCTGGACCTTTTACTATGGAATGGGATCCTAACATACGCAATTTATTGGTGAAACGACGAGGGAGATTTACTGGAGAAGCGGAGACCTCAAGTATTATCAGGATGAGGAGGGGAAACTCGAGAGTTGAGCTTGACAACTTCAACTTCGAGCGTGATGCTATCAACTTTACTTCAACTTCACCGCTGATGAAGAGGGGTACCTCGTCTTTTTTCGCGCTCATCCATTACCAGCTCCATTTTCAATGCAAAACGGTTATTCGGGGTGGAAACTGAGTGATGAGGGGGATATATATGATATTGACAAGTCTGGGACACTTGCAAGGCCTAGTCTTTGTTATAATTATTATAACCAGAGGTCTTATGATTTCAAAGGATGCGCGTCGAGGGAGCAGCCTGAGTGCAGGAATGAGGATGACAAGTTTGTTTATAAGTCGGGAGATTTTAGGCCGGATAAAGGAGATGTGGAAGTGATTGACGACGGAAATTCAAGCCTTGGTCTGAGTGACTGCATGGAGGCGTGCTGGAAAAAATTGTACATGTTTTGCCTATACAGCTGGAGACACAGGTTGTGTATATTGGCAAGGAAAAGACCTGGAGTTTGTGCAGAATGTTGCGGGCACTTCGGTACTAAAGTATTTTATTGAAACTGCAAGCACAGGTTTGGTTGGTTCATGTGAAGGGTGTTATCAGAGAAAATAAAATAGCAAGTTCTGTTAGCTGATCTAGTTTTGAATTTGTGTATGGCAGGAAAGAAGAAGAAGCACGTACCGATCATCCTTAGCGTCGTAGGTTCGGTAGTGCTGCTCGTCTTGGCCATAACTTTGTTCATTCTAAGGAAACTTAAACAAGGTATGTGTATGTGTATGTGTATGTGTATGTGTGTGTGTATATATACATTGATAATCACTATTTCTCCTTTTGATCATCTTATGTTATTGGATAGGAAAAGAGAGGAAGAATTACACGAACTTCTGACGCTAGAAGGATATACAGAAACTTATGAGATGGGAAATGGAGGAGGCAATAGTCATGATCTTAAACTTTTTAGTTATGCTTCCATTGTATCTGCTACAAGTAACTTTTCCTCAAACAATAAACTGGGACAAGGCGGTTTTGGGCCTGTTTATAAGGTAAAATTGCTCTGATTTTAGTAATAATTTGGCTACTCAACATACTTTTAATTGAAAGTACATACTTTACACAAGTTATTTCTGTTTTATTTTGCAGGGACAAACTCCAGAAGGCCAGGATATAGCAGTGAAGCTTCTTTCACGACAATCAGGACAAGGAATCGTTGAGCTTAAAACCGAGCTAATACTCATTTCTAAACTGCAGCATGTGAACCTTGTTAAGCTTATCGGGTGCTGCATTCATGGAGATGATAAAATGATTATCTACGAGTACATGCATAACAAGAGTCTTGATTTCTTTCTCTTCGGTGAGTACTTTCTTCGGTTTTCACACCGAAAATAAGAACAACATTACATGTAATAATGCATAAACATTTATTTTTAAGTGACCCTTTTGGGTTTGATAATTCAGATTGCTTAGTTAAATTGATGAATTTGAATATGAAGGAATTAAGCCTAGGGACCATAATAAAAGTTATTAAAAGGGTGGACCTTGATTCATATATTTGTCCCATCTCTCATACATTTATCCCACATTGAAGTGTTGGAGAAAAATATTAGAGAAAGTATTATAAAATTTGTCGCATCTCATACATTTATCTCACATTGAAAGTGTTGGAGAAAAATGTGAGAGTAAGTATTATAAAAATTTTTCCCATCTCATACATTTATCCCACATCGAAAGTGTTGGAGAAAAAAAATATGAGAGGAAGTATTATAAAAAAATTCTCACCTCATACATTTATCCCACATAGAAAGTGTTGGAGAAAAATATGAGAGGAAGTATTATAAAATTTGTCCCACCTCATACATTTATTCCACATCTACATTTATTCTATATCGAAAGTGTTAGAGAAAAATGTTAGAGGAAGTATTATAAAAGTTTTTCCACATCACACATTTATCCCACATCGAAAATGTTGGAGAAAAATGAAGAAAGTATTATAAAATTTGTCCCAATCTCATTCATTTATCCCACATCGAAAAAATGTTGGAGAAAAAATGTAAGAGGAAGTATTATAAAATTTGTCTCAATCTCATACATTTATCCCACATCGAAAAAATGTTGGAGAAAAATGTGAGAATGTATTAAAATGGATGAAAGTGGACCTTGATACATATAGTTAAAAAGTTTTTTTTTTTATTATTATTAAGGTTAGAACCGGTTAAACCGATTTGACGATTTTTGGTCCGTTTTGACGGTCCAACCTAAAAGCGGTTTTAAGGGGTCTCTCGGACGGTTTGGGGACCGATTCCCGGTTGAACCGGCCGATCCGGTCCGGTTATAAAATCATTGTATTACATGTAAAAATGCATAAACATACAAATATCACATGTAATAATGCATAAACATTTATTTTTAAGTGACCCTTTTGGGATTTGATAATTCAGATTTTGCTTAGATAAATAGATGAATTTGAAATGAGGGAATTTGGGACCATACAAATAGTTAATAACCTTTTTCTTGAAAACAGATCCATCTAAAAGGGAGCAATTAGATTGGCAGAAAAGGTTCAATATAATTGAGGGAACTGCTCAAGGACTACTCTACCTCCACAAGTACTCGCGTTTAAAGATTATTCATCGAGACTTGAAACCAAATAACATATTACTTGATGAAAACATGAATCCCAAGATATCCGATTTTGGTCTTGCCAGAATCTTTAAGCAGGATGGTAATGAAGCTAACACAAGCAGGCGTGTTGGCACATAGTAAGTAACATAATAAGCAGCAAACCTTCATATTTTTGTATGGTTGTTTTAAATTATTATGTGACTAATAATTGATTGTGTATTTGGCAGTGGATACATGGCCCCTGAATATGCGATGCAGGGAATATTCTCGGTTAAATCAGATGTCTACAGTTTTGGAGTTTTAGTTCTTGAGATTGTGAGTGGTCGGAAAAATAATAGCTTCCACCATATTGAAGGCCCCTTAAGTGTGGTGGAATATGTAAGACCCCACTCTGTTGAGATGTTTAATGCTTTCATCTCTCTTTCTCTCCATTTCTAGTTAATTATGTAAATATTGTTTCAGGCATGGGAGCTATGGAGAAAAAGATTCAGCACTAGAACTCATGGATCCGACGTTGAATAATTCATGCGTAATAGAACAAGTGGAAAGATGCATCCACATTGGGCTTCTGTGTCGAAAAACCATGCTGCGGATCGACCCACCATTGAAGATGTTACATCCATGTTGAAAAATGAAACCAAAAGTCTGGCAATGCCTAAAACTCCAGCATTTATCACAAGAAATAATTATGTGTCTGAAGAAGCAGAGAAGAGTACAGCAAATGAAATCACAAAAGTATCAGCAAATGAAGTCACACTTTCTGAGATGGAAGGAAGATAAAAGGTTTGGTGTGTGTTCTTTTATTAGGGTGCGACTAAATGCACCCCCAGAACTCCAATGCACTCCCTGAAATTCCTTATATAAATATATACATTAAATTTCTTGTATGTGTTGCTTGAATCAAGCAAACCTTAGTCCACTTTTATCGTTCATTGAATTAATCAGCTGTAATTCATGGTTTAAGTTGATGTTCATGTGAAACTCTCATCCCTTCAATGCTTGTTCATCCTGTTTCGAATATTGACGAATCTTCACTGTAGTGATGCTTTTTTTTGTACATAATATTTATCTATGCTTAGTTCGAAGGATTTGTCCAAATGTGGGATGTGTTTAGTAATTTTTAATAATTCTTATCATTATAACGGGGTTACATATAGTAAATGGGGTACTATGGTAATTTTGGAGAAATAAGTTTTGCGTTAGATGGTCTTACGGTACGTCTCACGTAAATTCTTATCATTATAATGGGGTAAGTTTTGCATCTTTCTATATAAAAAAGATTCAGCACTAGAACTCATGGATCCGACGTTGAGTAATTCATGCGTAATGGAACAAGTAGAAAGATGCATCCATGTTGGGCTTCTCTGTGTCGAAAACCATGCTGTGGATCGACCCACCATCGAAGATGCTCTATCAATGTTGAAGAATGAAAGCAAAGGCTTGGTAATGCCCAAGTGTCCAGCATTTATCACAAGAAATAATGTGTTTGAAGAAGCAGAGAAGTTATCAGCAAACGAAATCACAAAGGTATCAACAAATAAACTCACACTTTTTGGAGATGGAAGGAAGATAGAACACAAAATAGGTTAAAGGCCATGTTTATTTTGTGGCATGGCATGCTTATTATACAGCTTAGTAGCTATACATCAAGAAGCATTGTTGTTTATTAATCATATGATATGTTTATGAGATTCTGAATTGATGATTTTTATTTCCAAAAGTTGTCTAAACCTTTGTATCTTATAACAGCATAATCATGGACATGTTAATAAAGAGTTAATAATGTGAGATGACTCACCAGCAGATCCAGAATATTGGAGCTATTTTATAATTAATTAGGATAAATATGTATACTAAAAAGAATATCCATTGCTGGAGAAGCTCCAATCATGATATCTACTTGCAAAGTGTCGTTGAATTGTTGTCTCCAGTGTTTGGTATCATCACTTAAGACGTATAGCCCTAAAACAAGGACTAGACAGTCTAAATTCTTCTTCTCAACTTGTTTCTGCCAAAGGCTCAAGACACCAATAACAGTTATATATAATCCACTGTGGATTGCAACAGGCATAAATTCAAATGAAGGTAAATTCTTATAGCAGAACTTTGATCATATGAAAGGCTTAGGTGTTGCTTGGTTGGAAGGGTTGAGGGTGGGCATGTGAATCAAAGTCATGGTATGTGTTTGGAATTAGAGGATGAGAGGTGGTGAGAGAAAGAGAGAGAGAAATGGAAAGCGAGCAAGGGGGTAGATCTTAGGTCTCGCTTCTTCCGTCCTTCTTCTGTTGGGAAATTAGGGGTGCCCGGATCTATTCGAGATGAATTTAAATACATATTTAAATTACTCAATTAATTAATAGCATGAATTAATCTTAAATCAATTCAACATAATAATTAAACAAGCAATTAAGCAACATGCGTACAAGTAATTCACGTAAATCCTAAGCATGTGGAATCTAGGAATTACGTAAATACTAACCTCTCGTAGAGACAACCGTTGAGACGATGGATCAACCCAAAGTGTCTTTCCAAATATGTCTCACGTCCACGAACGTAATACGGTGGGAGGATTATCAACGAACGATTTTAATTTAAAGGAGAAAAATAAAATATTTTTACCACCACCTATTTGGATTTCTAATTTTTCCAACACATGGAATTGCAATTAGGGATGAAAAATTCATCCCCTATTTATAATACTACGGTGGTCGAAATTTTGGCTTAGGAATAAGATGGGAATTTTTTTTTCTTGATCTCCAAGAAATCTTGAATATATCCAATATATTCTTTTCTCCATAATTAAAATATTCCACAAAAATCACACCTCCTAATATTAAGGGGTTTTCGAAAATTACAACTAAAATAGGGAAGAAATAGGATCTTTGACTTTTCTTGAATTTATGGGATAACCTTGTATTCCAAGAATACATATTCCATAAAATCTTTCCAAGAAAATCAAGAAAAACTTTTCTCTTTCTTCCTTTAATTATTTTCGAAAATTATGGAAAAATAGGCAATAATATTTTCTTCTCTTTTTCATTAATTGGACTTTAATTTGGGTTATTTGAGGGGCCTTTAGGAGAATTAAGATTGGACCTCCAATGGACTATGAAACTATAATATTTAGCCAAAATATTATTCAAGCCCATTAATATTAATTTACTCCACAATTAATATTGAACTATCCATCTTAACCCACATTACGACTTCACAATAATATGGCTCCCGGTCATTATTTCCCGTGTTTAAGATTATCTTAGTCCACTAACTAATTAAGCCACTGAACAAACTTTATATTAATTAATATCTTTGTCCTTGGAGTAAAGACAGCTCAACATTATTATCCATATCTAAATAAATTTCCACTTGCAAGATTTGGTATGATAAAGACTACGAGCCCACCAAGGGACAAATCAAGCAAAGACGATGCTTGCACCGCGATTCTCATCATTAAATCTTAGCGATCGTCATTATGGCCTAATAATATTGCCCAAGATATAAGGTATCGAATCGCAATGATTTCTCTTCCACCATAAGTCAAAAGCAATAGTTATTAATCTCACACGATCCTATTTAAGAATCGGAGATTAAAAATAACACACCACCGAGGTCTAATTCTTGTATATTCAAAGATACTGAAGAATTTATCCTCCTGTAGGTCCTATTCAGCGCATCGTCATGTACTAGTGTAATTCTCTTGGTCAAGACAAGTCAATCTAAGCCTTACACTTCAACCTTTCATGATGGATTGTTCATTTTCATATGGGTTGTGAATTTGTACTTAATCACGAGGACTATTATTTTGATCTTTGTGATCTGGTATCACCAAATTAACTTCAATGTGATACGTACTTACTTATCGAACGGGTTTGCAATAAATATATATAACATTCATTCATATTTAGTGCAACAGTGATAAATAATTTATTTCAGTAAATAAATAAGAAATTCGGTTTGGTTATACAAAGTAAAATCATACTTTTCAGTATAACCCCAACATCTTCCGAGTGGCAACCGGTGAGGCAAAAACCTAGCCCTAGGAACCCTAGCCGTCAGATAGGCAATGGATCGGTACAAAGAAAGAACAGTTGGAGCAATGTTTGGGAAAGAAACAATAGGTGTGTGACCTTCTTTGTGCAGAACTTTCTTGAATCCTGCACATGGAAGGATCTGTACGTGAAACTTTCAATGGTGGAGAAGGTAAGAGATCTCTTCATCCCGCAGAAAAGAGATAGGCGAGGTAGATGATACGGTTTTGTCAGATTCGGGCCAGACATCAACAAAAGCGATGTTGAATCTAAACTGAATGATATTTGGTTCGACTCCTACAAATTAAGGGCAAACCTCTCCAAATTTTCTCGGGATTTCGAGAACCATGGTAAAGGAGAAAGGCAAAGCTATCGAGACATGCAATCAACACGAAAAAGATTCGGGAATGTTGACACTTATCTTTCTTGGGTTGGAGGAACTCCAAAGAAGACGGAACCCGAACCCATGTTGGGACTACTGGCGGAATCTTTTCGTAATAAGCCTCATGAGCGGACCTTTAAATCAACGGGTATGCAATTCTCAACCACCGAAGAAGACGAGAACCGGTTCTGTTATTGTTGGATTAGGGAAACTTCGAGAGATGACCAACCATGGGCCAGAGCGGGGTTCAACATTCGAGGAAGTCATAGCCGGATCTGCGGTTGTTAAGTTTTCTGGGGGTGACATGGTTCTTCTTCAACCTCCGATAGAAAATAGTGGAGGAAACACAGGATAGCCTTACAAAATGGTTTGATTATATTGAACCATGGAGTGAGGCCAGTTCTAATAACAGGAGAATAGTTTGGACAGATTGGTATGGTGTACCCCTCCATGCTTGGTCTTTGAGATTCTTCAAAGCTATCTCTTCAAACTTTGGTTCGTTGGTTCGTGTTGATGAGGATATGATGAATAAAAGGAAACTTCAGTATGCGAGAATTCTAATTTGCACATCCTTCCCAGAAATACCAAAAACCCTTTGGAGATTGAAATTGGCGGAAGGTTGTTCTATCTAAGAGTCAAAGAAGAGGATGAAGATCTGATGGAAGACGATGACGATTAGATTTCAGTTGGGGTTCTTGAAGACAGCGAATTCATCAGAATCGAACTCGGAATCGGAAATTAACTCCATCGCCGATGAGTTGGCGGCGGAAGACGATCCGATGGCAGATGAAATGTCTGCATGCCCTAATAATAACATCGGTGGATGTTAAATTGCGGGCGGCGCATCGTATGATGTTGACACAGTCCCAGAGAATAAAGTGGGTTCCCATGAGGCGTCTTTTGCGGCGCCCAATCACTTAACTGCTTGTCGTGCCCCCGGCCAGTCAAGACAAATTCCAGATTCTTCTATGCCTAATAGAGCACTTGATCCGCCTAATTGGGCCTCGGAGGTGAATTCATTTGTTGGGCCTTCCAACTCTACTTTGTCCCATGGCAATTTGGATCGTGATTTGATTCTCCAAGGGGGCCCAATTGCGAATCCGGACCTTTTGTGTGGACCATTACACGGTCTGCAGTGGGGAGTGACTTCTCACCATAGAGAAGATTTATTCTCCCTTGATTCATCCCGGCAAGTCGTCTCTATTGAGGTCGACGCACTAAGCCAGAGCTCTCATAGACCTAGCACTGCTTCCATCCCCTTGTTCTGAGGTTCACCCAAACAGTTCTTGTGCCCCCCCTGAGAGTTCTCGTCCGAAAGAAAGAATGACGGTCAAAGCAAGGAGAAAAAAAAAACCATTGCGGAAAAAAGCTTCGAGGAAACACATCTTGAGAAGCTTATCAAATATGAGGAAACAAGTAAAGAGATTGACAACACGATGGAGTTCGGAGAGAAATTGGGTCTCAAATGCAAAAATTCGGAGGAATTAGTACGCAATCAATTGGAGCGGATGGAAAAAAGAGACCGCAACAATAAAAATGACAAACCCAAGAAGGTAAAGAAAGGAGGCAAATACATTATCCAAAGAAATTTCTGAGTTTCAATGCTAGAGGAATTGGAAAGAGAGTGAAGAGAAAAGAAATCAGACAGATGATCCGAAAACATTATGTAGATATGGTGTGCATTCAGGAAATGAAAATGACCTCAATGCGCCAAGGGATTTGCAGATCAGTTTGGGGCGATTCGAAGTTTGATTGGGTATTCCAAGACTCGAAAGGCCAATCGGGAGGTATGCTTACTTTATGGAATTGCGATGCTTTTAGTAAAATTAGCTCTTGGTACGGAAGGGGCTTTTTAGTTGTGAATGGTGTTTGGTTAAATGAGGGAGTACATTGTTGCATTATCAATGTTTATGCATCATGTAACCATTCTGAAAAAATGTAACTATGGAACAACATTATCTCGGTGGTGGAACAACAAGAGGATATTTGTGTTTGTGTAGTTGGTGATTTCAACGCCATTAGATACTCAGGGGAGAGAGTTGGAAGAGGGGATAATCTGGACAGCAGGGACATTACTGCATTTGACGATTTTATCAATTGTAGTCGTCTTATCGATTTACCACTGGTAGGCAGAACCTTCACGTGTTACAGACCGGATGGAACTGAAACATTCACGATGAATGTTTTGAGATTGAAGAACCGCGACAACGGTTACGCAGGGGAAGAAAGGGATTAGGCCAGAAAAGAGGAGTTCTATTTCATCCAAAATTATGAGTACAAGACCTGGAATCCGATATTTATAATACCGGCCCAACACTTAATTACAACGGTGGCCCATTAAACTAAATGGACCTCAACACTCTTAGCCCAAACACTAAAACGAAAATGGCCCAAACAGAATAACGGCCTTCAGTTATGCCTAACGGCTAGTAAGGCACGTTCCACACATGTGAATAGTAAGTGAGACGCGCGTGCACCTTTCAGCTGTAACATTGCCCCCTCCGTCAATAAGCTTGTCCTCAAGCTAGTAAATGGGGAAATTTTTGACGGACAAACTCGGAATCCTCCCATGTCGCCTCCTCATCCGGCAAATGGGCCCACTGCAAAAGCAACTCAGTGGCAGCCACATTCCCCCGTTTCACCAAACGACGAGCCAGAATCTTAGTCGTGGTGAGTAAAACCTTGCCATCAGCATCAAACTCAGGTAAGATATTGTTGGGGTTATACTGAAAAGTATGTTTTTTACTTTGTATAACCAAAGTGAATTTCTTATTTATTTTACTGAAATAAATTATTTATCACATGTTGCATTAAATATGAATGAATGTTATATATATTTACTGCATACCCGTTCGATAAGTCAGTACGTGTTACGTTGTAGTTAATTTGGTGATACCAGATCACAGAAGATCAAATTAACAGTCCTCGTGATTAAGTACAAATTCACAACCCAGATGGAAATGAACAATCCATCATGAAAGGTTGAAGTGTAAGGCTCAGATTGGCTTGTCTTGACCAAGAGAATTACACTAGTGCATGACGATGCGCTGAATAGGACCTACAGGAGGATAAATTTTTCGGTACTAAATATACAAGAATTAGACATCAGTGGTCCGTTATTTCTTAATCTCCGTCCCTTAAATAGGATCGTGTGAAATTAATAACTATTGCTTTGACTTATGATGGGAAGAGAATCAATGTGATTCGATACCTTGTATCTTGGGCAATATTATTAATTACATGACGATTGTTAATATTTAATACGGAGAATCGCGTGCAAGTACGGCTTGCTTGATTTGTCCCCTTGGTGGGCTCGGAATCTTTATCATACCAAATCTTGCAAGTGGAAATTTATTTCCGGTATGGATAATAATGTTGAGTTGTCTTTACTCCAAGGACAAATATATTAATTAATATAAGTCTGTTCAGTGGCTTAATTAATTAATGGACTAAGATAATCTTAAACGCGAGAAATAATGATCGGGAGCCATATTATCGTGAAGTTGTAATGTGGGTTAAGATGGATAGTTCAATATTAATTTTATAGTGGAGTAAATTAATATTAATGGACTTGAATAATATTTTGGCTAAATATTAAAGCTTCATAGCCCATTGGAGGTCCAATCTTAATTATCCTAAAGGCCCCTCAAATAGCCTAAAATAAAGTCCAATTAACGGAAAAAAGATAAGAAAAAATTTTGCCTAATATTTCTTAATTTTTTTCGAAAATTTGTAGGAAAATGGAAGAAAAGATTTTCTTGATTTTCTTGTAGATATTTTGTGGAAAGAGATAAGTATTCTTGGAATACATAATTATTCCATAAATTCAAGAAGTCAAATCTTGATTCCTATTGTCTTGTTATTTTCGAAAAATTAGGAAAAATGGGAAGAGAGGTTTTTATGGAAAAATTTAATTAAGGAGAAAAGAATATAGGAGATATATTCAAGATTTCTTGGAGACCAAGAAAAAGATTTTCTTCCTTATTTTTCTCCTCAAAAAAATCACCCCCCCTTGTCCTATATATAGGGGATGAATCCTTCATTCCCAAGTGCAATTCCATGTGTTGTAAATATTAGAAATCCACAAAGGTGGTGGCAAAATATTTTATTTTTCTCTCTTGTTAAAATCGTTCGTGTGAATCCTCCCACCGGATTACGTTCGTGGACGTGGGACATATTTGAGAAGGCACTTTGGGTTGAACCATCGTCTCAGCGGTTGTCTCTACAAGAGGTACGTAATCTCGTAACTCCTAGATTCCGCATGCTTAAGATTTACGTGAATTACGTGTACGCATGATATTTATTTTCTTATTAATTATTATGTTGAATTGGTTTAGGAAGTAATTAATTAATTAATTTAAATATGTATTTAAATTCACCTCGAATAGATCCGGGCACCCCTAATTTCCCAACAGATATTACTAATTATGTCTGAAGTGCCCACTCTCTTTTTGAGCAAAGAGACATGAAATGTGGGGTGTAATTTCGCGAAAGGAGGTAAGGCCAAAGTGTAGGCTACCTTACCCACCCTGCGCACAACCTGGAATGGCCTCGCAAATTTGGGGCTGAGTTTCCAAATATGAGTGCGATGTATAGTCAATTAGCGATAGGGACACAATTTGAGATAAACCCAATCCCCCACAGCAAACTCTCGCTCTGTGCGATTCTTGTTAGCTGTAGTAATCATCCTCTCTTTAGCCTGGTTTAGTAACTGCTTTACTTTTTACATGATGAATTGTTTGTGTTGAATTGAGTCATTGACCCCCTGCACTGGGCTCTGTAGATAGGGTCCCAAACTGAGTAAATGAGGTTTGTACCCGTAGAGAGCTTCAAAAGGAGTCATGTGTAAGACAGTGTGAAAATTGGTGTTGTACCAAAATTCAGCAAGTGGCAACCATAAAGCCCTGCCTTTAGGATCATTGTTGTTGGGATTATACTGGAAAATATGCTTTTACTTTGTATAATCAAAACTAAATTTCGGACTTATTTACTGAAATAAATTGTTTATCAATGATGCTTTAAATATCATTGAATGTTACATATATTTATTGCATAACTGTTCATTAAATCGTACGTGTTACATTGTAGTTAATTTAGTGATACCAGATCACAGAAGATTAAATTAACAGTCCCTTGTAACTAAAAGTACGTCATTCACGACCTAGATGGAAATGAACAATCCATCGTGAAAGGTTCAAGTGTAAGGCTCGGATTGACTTGTCTTGACCAAGAGATTACACTAGTGCATGACTGATGCACTGAATAGGACCTACATGAGGACAAATTCTTCAGAACTGAACAAGGAAGAATTAGACCTCAGTGGTTCGTTATTTCTTAATCTTCGTTCCTTAAATAGGATCACGTGTGGTTGGTAACTATTGCTTTGACTTATAATGGGTAGAGAATCAACGAGATTCAATACTTTTTATCTTGGGCAATATTATTGGTCACATGCGATTGCTAAGATTTAATACGGAGAATCGTGTGCAAGTACGCTTGTTCTATTTGCCCCCTTGGGAGGTTCATAAGCTTTATCATACCAAATCTTGCAAGTGGGACTAGTTTCCGGTATGGATAATAATGTTGAACTGTTCCTTGACCAAGGACAAAAGATATTAATTAACGTAAAGCTATTTCAGTGGCTTGAATTAATTAATGGGCTAGATAATCTTAAACACGGGAAATAATAATCGGGAGCCATATTGACTGTAATATGGGTTAAGATGGATAGTGCAATATTAATTATGTAGTGGGATTAATTAATATTTATGGGCTTGAATAATATTGTGGCTCAATATTGATAATTCAAGATCCATTGGAATGCCCAATCTTAATTCTCCTAATGGCCCCCTAAGTAGCCCAACATATAGTCCAATAACTGAAAAAAGTGTTTAAAATAAAATAAATATTGTTGCTTATTTTTTCCTAATTTTCGAAAATTATGGATAAAAGGGGAGAAAGATTTTCTTTGAATTTTGTTATGGAATGAGGATATGTATTCTTGGAATACAAGATTATCTCATTAAATTCAAGAAATCTCCCACTTGGTTATCCATAAAGCATATTTTCGAAATTTTGATAATTAAGGGAAATAAAGATTTTCTTGATTTTCTTGAAAATATATTATGGAAGATATGTATTTCTTGAAATACAAGAATATCTCATAAATTCAAGAAGTTCCAAATCTTGGATTCTTGCCCTATAATTTTCGAAATTAATCCATAACAAAGAGTATGTGGGATTTTGTGGAATATTATAATTTTGGGAAAAAGAATATAGGAGATATATTCAAGATTTCTTGGAGATCAAGAAAAGATTTTCCCACATTGTTTTTGCCCTAAAAATTCGACCACCTCCACTCTATAAATAGGGGATGATTCTTTCATTCCCAAGTACAATTTCATGTGCTGGAAAAATTAGTAAATCCACAAAGGTGGTGCAACATAATTTATCTTTCTTTTGTTAATTGTTCGCAAGTGTCCTACCACCGAATAGTCGAGCAAGGATTAAGGGAATACTTGGGAAGTTCTTTTGGTGTGTCTAATAAACAAAGCCATTGCCGTCCCAAGAGGTACGTTCACGTAAACTCGTAGAAATTCCGCATGCGTAGGATTACGTGAATTGATTATATGCATGATTTGTTTTTGGATTATTATTTGAATTAATATATGATTAATTCATGCTAGTAATAATTATAAGAATTAAATTTGTATTTAAATATTCATCCCGAATAGATCTGTGCAACTTATTCCCCAACAAGCGTATCGAGCCACGGTTTGCCTCAATTTTTAAATTGTAATTTAATTCGTTGTCATTAAATTTGAAATTGGATAGTAGAATTGCTAGATCTTTTTTGCAGGTATCCAATTGTCATGGAATTTAATGTGTTTATTTTTGCATGCATATAAATTGTGGTTTTTAATTCGATTCGCTCGATTGCTTTTGCCTCGTGGAGAAAATTCACTTGGTAGATTAGGATTTGTTTGATTTGGATCAATGTAATAGATTAGTTCAGATTCAGGTTTATTTATTTTTGTAAATAAATTATAACCGGATCTAAACCCGGACATGAGATCTAAGAATTAAAGGATAAAAATCCAGAACCGGGTGGGGACGGGCGTATGTCACATGTAAACATGCCAAGGAGGTATGGCGCGACGCCGGAGACGTAGCACGCGACAAAGCAGTATGAGGCCGAGGGCCGAATCGGGTTGTGGGTCATACAGACGGGCATATTAGACGACAAGGCCGCGGCACCTGAGCGGATCATGGATGGAGGAGAACAAGGCGTAAAGACGACGGGCGACAAGGACGCTGGCATACGCTGAAGTTCTCGGCGGTGAGGTCAAGGAACATACAGAATGAAGGGCGGTAAGATGGGCATGAGTTAATGCGGTTGACGCTACGTTAAGCCCTCGCTGGAGACGACGGGCGGCGACTTTTCGAGGTCGCCGAGGGGCGGGCTGGGTGATCTTGTATTGCGCCAAGACGGGCGCGGTTGTTTTCGGCGGGGTTGGATCTTGAGCATCATCATCCTATTGAAGCTACTTGGAATGGCATTTCGAGACAGAGTTCTTTTTCGAGACGATCGAGTGGGAGAAATTCAAGGCGGCGTTTCTTCAAAATCAAGCCAAGAAAAATCGAACCATGACAATTGGATAATTTGTTCCCAATATGTTTATTTTTTCGCTTTGCTTGATTTATTATTGTGTTATCTTATGCTTTATTTAATTTGTTTAAATGTGTTTGCATGAGAGTTGCCCAATGAAAAATCTCACCGTAAAAAATTACTAAATATGTTTAAATAATTAATTGACAATTTTATTCTGGATAATAAAATTGAATTAATTTTGACCTCCATGATTTATTTATTTGTGAATTCTTTTGGAGAAATTCCCCCTTGGAACGGTCAAAAGTTAGCTTTCACATGAATGAATTCCAAATGGATGATTGTGGATTATTACTAGTGGCGACGATGACCCTCTCCACGAGGCTCGTTCAAAGCAAAATAATAATCCTGTATTTAATCATGGTTATTACTTAGGTATAAAATTGATATGCATATACTTCCCCGAAGTCCCTATCAATTTTATATTGGTCAAGTGGGAGCCAACTATTAATCTGGATATTAAAGGTTTATAAATCGTTCTTGTTTGTAACTTTGCTTGAATGTGTTTAAATAATGACCCACCCCACGCGTGGCTTATTTAAACTGTTTTTTGAGATGTTGGGCGCATGTTCATATTTTTTTGAGATTTTAATATGAAACATGTGATAGAACCTTGTGATATACTTGTGCTTATGCATATAGTTATTTATTTCAGTTCAGCATGTCGTAACCTTTTAATCCACTGTTAATATACTTAAAGTCAATACAATATGTATGGAAACTATATTGATTGGAAACGAAAAATTATAATTGTCCTAACTGCACAAAAGCACAAGTGGATTCTTGACACATCAAAATCAGATGAGCCAACTGACGAGTCAAAAATGCGGGACTCGTCAGATCACCTTGCGAGAGATGTCGTCGCTGAAAATGGTGGAGGGCAAACCCGTAAGGGATTACGTCCTCAAAATAGATGGCCCATCTGAACAAACTTGAGGTTCTTAGTGCAGATTATAATCTGGAGACTCATATGAATTTGGTATTTCACTCTCTGCCCAAAAGTTTCTGAGCATTTTGGCCTCGCTAGCTGATTTGTTGCAAGCTTTGGTCTCGGCAGAGATGTTGATGGGGCACCTAACTCAAGCTTTAACGGCAAGTGGTAAGTCTTCATTTTCTAGGCCAAGGGAAGGCAAGAAAAAGAAGAGGACCAAAAACCATAAGCAATAAAACTCAACTGTTGCCAAGGGCAATGGTAAGATGAGGAATGCTTGTGGTGTCAAGGAAAATCCAAAGAGGAAGTGCTTAAGTTGCGGTGAAAGAGGACAATGGAGGTTTGCCTGTTCCAACCCCAAAAAGGACGGAAAGAAAGGTAATTCTCACGCACTAGTTGTTGAAACTTGTTTAGCGGCGTATACTTCTCATTCGAGGGTGGTTGATACGAGATCCACTAATTATGTTTGCTTCACGGGTTCAAACTGATCCGACAACTTAGTGGCAGTGAGATCCTCATCACACTGGGCGATGCTACGAGAGTGGCAGCTGAAGCAGTGGGAAAAGTGCACCTGTCTTTTGAAGACAGAGTTCTAATTTTAAGAGATGTTCTTTATGTTCCCAGTTTTAGAAAGAATTCACTTTCAGTTTCTAAAATTCTGTTAATAGACACTTAGTTTCTTCTAATAAGAATGAAATCATTTCTTGAAATGATGAGTGTATCTGTTATGGGACATTGATGGAAAATCTCTATACAATTAACTGTGCACACCACTCACGAAATGCATCTTATAACACATCAACTGTTTCCGATAAAAGAAAACGTGAACGAGACACTTCTATGGCAACTAAGATTGGGAGATATTAATCCAAAGGGGATCCAAAGGTTGGTAGAAGCAGGTTCACTGGAGTCTCTCCAAGTTGAACCAATTCCAACATGTGAATCATGTTTGGAGAGTAAAATGACCAAGAGGGCAATTGGAGCCAAGGGGAATAGAGCCAAAGAAGTGTTAGAAATAGTTCACACAGATGTATGTGGTCCAATGTCAACCAAAGCAAGAGGAGGTTATGAGTATTTCGTCACTTTTATTGATGATTACTCAAGGTACGGTTATATTTTCCTTATGAAGCATAAATCTGAGACATTTGAGAAATTCAAAGAATTTAAGGCTCAAGCAGAGAATCATAGGGAAAAACGTATCAAGTCTCTACGATCCGATCGTGGAGGCGAATACCTCAGCGATGAGTTTTTGAACTACTTATCTGATGAAGGGATTGCATCCCAGCTCACTGCACCAGGAACCCCTCAACAAAACGGGGTTGCAGAGCGAAGAAACATAACTATTTTGGAAATGGTTAGATATATGATGAGTTATGCGGATCTTCCCAAGTCATTCTGGGGTCATGCTTTGGAAACAACAGCCTACACAAAACTCCCAAAGAATTGTGGATCGGGCGCAAGCCTAGTTTGAGACACAAGAGGATTTGGGGGTGTCCGGCCTACGTGTTGGAAAAGGAAGCCGGAAAATTGGATCCTCGATCAGAATTAAGGTTGTTTGTGGGATACCCCGAGGGAACAAAAGGGTGTATGTTCTATGGTCCCGAAGATCAAAAGGTGGTAATAAGCACCCACTTTAAATTTTTGGAAGAAGACTATATGATCGAAAGAAGACCCAGAAGTGAGATTACCTTAAATGAGCTAAGGGGGCTAACCTCAATGCCAACTGTACAAGATGACATACCAAACGACACACTTACACAACCGGAGCCTCGTCGTAGTGGGAGGGTTGTGAAACAGCCCGAGAGATTCATGGGAATAGGAGAGTCCTCGGACTTGATTCCCGGACAAGACGAATCGCACCCATGGACATATGACGAGGAAATCCAAGACAAGGATCTTTGATTCTTGGCAAAACAAAGAATGAAAGCGAAATGGGTTCTATGTTTCATAACAGAGTGTGGAGCTAGTCGAACAACTTAATGGGGTCAAACCCATTGGTTTCAAGTGGGTGTATAAGAGAAAAAAGGGGACCGGACGGGGAAGGTGGAAACCTTCAAGGCAAGACTCGGGCGAAAGGTTATACTCAGAAAGAAGGGATCGATTATGAGGAAACTTTTTCACCCGTAGCCATGCTCAAGTCCATCCGAATTCTCTTATCGATTATTCTTATCTCGACTTTGAAATCTGGCAAATGGATGTCAAGACGAACTTTCCTTAACTAAGTCTTGATGAAGAGATCTATATGCAACAACCCCAAGGCTTCATTGAAAAAAGAACAAGAACACCTAGTTTGTAAGCTCATGAAGTCCATTTACGGACTCAAACAGGCATCCAGAGCTTGGAACCAATGTTTTGATCATGTTATAAAGTTTTATGGGTTCGATCAAAACGAGTTCAAAAGTTGTGTGTACAAAAAGCATGCTCAATCGCATTGGTATTCTTAGTACTATACGTAGATGACATTCTGATCATCGGGAACGATGTAAAGGTGTTATCAGACGTAAGGGCATGGCTTTCAAAACAGTTTGATATGAAGGATTTAGGGAAAGCCGTACACATCCTTGGGATCAAGATCACTCGAGATCGCAAGAAAATGATGATAGGCTTATCGCAAGCTTCATATATAGACACCGCTTGAAACGATTCAAAGATGCGAGATTCCAAGAAAGGCTTCAGACCTTTCGGACATGGAATCCATCTATCCAAGAAAATGTGCCCTAAGACGCAAAAAGAGATAGATGACATGAGAGGCATTCCATATGCTTCGCTGTCGGAAGCCTTATGTATGCAATCTTTGTGTCGAGACCGGATATCCGCTGCGCGTTGGCATGGTGGCAAGATATCAAAGTAACCCGAGGAAAGAACATTGGGCGATAGTTAAAAACATTACAAGTATCTCGAAAATAACTCGGGATAGAATGTTAATTTATCGATCGATAGTCTAATCTCCATCGGTACCGCGGACTCGGTTTCCAATCGGACATAGACTCCAAAAAATCTACCTCCGATAGTGTGTTTTTGCATGGGGGAGGAGCCGTGACATGGAGAAGCATCAAGCGAAATCGTCAGATTCTACCATGGAAGTTTGAATATGTAGGCTGCTTGAGGCGGCGAAAAAAGCCGGTTTAGCTCAAGAACTTCCTAGTGGACTTGAATGTAGTTCCAAATTTGCCCAAAGAGAATCATTTGTTTATTGTGACAATGTCCGAAAGCGATTGCAAAATTCAAGGAACCAAGAGCCCACAAGGCCAACAAACACATTGAAAGGAAATACCATCTTATACGAGATATCGTTAAGAGAGGAGATATAGATGTGGCAAAGATAGCGTCTGAAGACAAAACGGATGGTTGTCGTGAATGTTTGTCTAGTTGGGCTGATGAGAACTACGCCTGCTCCGGCTCTTGAACTAGTTGATGAGCCATCAACATACATATGCCATGGTTGGTCGACAACTTTTTCGGGCATTTGTGGATATGTCAACTCGACCATAAAATCGGCCATAACTTGGCCCTTCATTGTTGTTCGCGGGGACAACGTAATGCCAAATTGTCCTAATTCCACCGCCCACTTGAGTAGTCTGCCTGCAGTGTCTGGTCGGTGGAGGACTTGTCGCAATGGGAATGTGGTCAAGATTACCTCGAAAGTGATCGAAAAAAGTATGGTCGCGATTTTGAACACTCATAACTTGAGCATATGCTAATTTTTCCAAAGGAGGGTCTTGAGAGCTCGGCTTTTTGAGCACTTGGCTTACATAGTAAGCGGGCAAGTGGGTCGTCCCTTCGCTTCTCGGACGAAACCTGGCCTTCGATGCATGCTCGGATGCGGCCCAGGATACAAATAAAGTTGTTACTTTGGGGCGAGCTTAGATAATGTCTGAGTATCTGCAAGGTATTGTTTTAATGATTCAAATGCGTTTTGGCAATGCTCTGTCCACTGGAATTTCCCTTTCTTTAATGCATCAAAGAAAGGTTTGCATTTGTCCCCAGTTCGTGATATAAACCGGCTTACGGAAGCTAAACGTCCGGTTAACTTTTGGACCTCTTTCACACTCCTGGGGGCCTGCATGTCCTGCATGTCGAGCATGGCTTGAATCTTTGATGGGTTTGCTTCAATCCCCCGTTGACTGACCATATGTCCGCGGAATTTTCCTGAGTGAACCCCAAAAGCGCATTTCTTGGTTAACCTTCATGTTGTACTCCCCGAGTATATCAAACGTTTGTCTTGAGGTGGGTGATGTGGTCTTTCTTGTGTTCGCTCTTTACCACAATATCGTCAATATATACCTCAATTGTTCGGCCGATGTGTTCGTCGAACATTTTGTTCACCAAACGCTGATATGTTGCTCCGGCATTCTTCAATCCGAATGGCATGCGCTGCCAACAGTACATATTCTTTTCACTGCAGAATGTCGTATTCTTTTGATCGTCTGGATGCATGAGTATTTGGTGATAGCCAGCAAAAGCATCCATGAAGGTCATGAGCTCATGGCCTGCTGTATTATCGACCAAATAATCGATATGCGGCATTGGGAAATTATCTTTCGGGCATGCCTTGTTTAAATCAGTGAAATCAATACATAGTCTCCAAGATCCATTAGTCTTGCGGACGAGCATAGGGTTCGTAAGCCATCTTGGGGATTTTACCTCTCGAATCAGTTTATTGTCGAGCAACTTTTTGATTTCACTATTCATGGCCGCATATTTCTCCGGACTGAACTTTCTGCGCTTTTGGATAACTGGAGTTTGTGTTGGATCAAGGTTGAGGGAGTGGCATGCATGTTTTGGATCAATGCCAACCATGTCCTCGTGCGACCAGGCGAACACATCCAAGTTTGTTTGAAGATAAGCAATTTCTGTTCGAATTAGTTCAGGTAATTCCAAACCAATGAACACTTCTAACTCAGGTCTGTTCGGGTCGATGTTGATAGACTCCAGTTGTTCGACAGGTGTTGCTCACTTTCTTTTTTGTTTCCACCGAGGATCTTGGATCGATCCCCGGTGTTCGTCATCAACCTCCATAGGTTCAAAACCTACGCGAGGTTCTAGGTCCGGTAGCTCATTTGGCGGATCAATATTCATTAGATCTGGGAGATCTGGGACATGAGTCACCATTCCGGACTCTGTGTTCGCGGGTTCTGTGTTCGCACAGGGAGGTGTGCTCGTCAAACTTGTGCTCGTCAAAGGATATTTTGGCAACGTATTTGCCTGCTGGTTTGACTCTCCAATCTCCCATGTTTGCTCCATCATGTTAACGATATTTTGCTTTTTTGGTGCACATGATAGCAAACAATCTCGAGCTTTCTTCTGATCTCCTTTTGCGCTACTCGTTCCATCTTGTGTTGGAAATTTAACACAGTAATAATAAGTAGAATAGGCCGCTTTAAATTCCTGGATGAACGGGCATCCTAGGAAACCGTTATAAGTGGATGGAGCATCGACGATTACAAAATCTAGCATTCTAGTTCGTCGGATCTCCGGATTTAGAGTTGATTCTAACTCAACTCCTAACCTAATCATACAAAACCCATAATGGTATGATCACATGGTTCAATATAACTGCTCAAGTCCCCAACTTGTTTTTCCATTTGGTGCAGAGTGTTGACGAACAGAATGTTCGCATATGCTCCGGTATCGACCAGGAGGCGGTGCACCTTCAACCTGAGGAGATGAGCACTGATGGTTAGGGAGTCATTGTGAGGGGTGATTATACCGTCGAGATCGTCTTCTGAAAACATGATTTGGTGAGAGGGTGTCGTGCTTGCTGATGTGCTCGTCACCTTCACCTGATGGACGCTTTGCATGGCACGCATCTCCATCTTCTTACGTCTGTTCGATAATGTTGGTGCCTGATAACATCCACCCACTGAACCATATTCAGGACGTATCATGTGGATCTCTTGACTTTCTTGACCTCTACCCACAGTAGGAGGCCCTCTTTTGGGTAATTCAGACCTCTTACGTGATTCTTCGGGATCACTGTCAGATGTTTGTTCGGCTTTACGCTTACCCCTTCGGTCTTCTATTTTTTATGTTCGGGAGTCTCTGCTCACCGGCTTTTTTAGGAACTGGGTAAGACGATTATCTTCGTATAGCTTCCAAAGTTGACGAAGTAAATCGCGATAATCTTCTGTATTGTGCCCGATGTACTCGTGATAATTACAATATTTGGAAGCATTAAGCCGATGCTAGTCCATTATGATTCTTCTAGGTCTATCTAACATGTCCCGATCTTTGATTTGGTTGAAAATTGTTTCTGCTGAAACGCCCAAAAGACTTTGTAAGGTGTTTGCTTCTGCTCTTTCTTAGAATGGTTTGAAAGAGCCTGGGGGTTTGTACCCCCCTTCATTCATCACTTTCTTCCCAAAAACTTTCTTAGTTGGTGCTTCCTGACTCAATCGTGACTGGGCGAGCAGATCCTACATGGCTATGATCTTGGCTGCTCGCTCTCAGAATTCTGAATATGTGTTCGGTCAATCTTGATGCATAGATTTCCACATGTCAGTATTCAGGGTCAGGCCTCCGACCACCGCGAGGATCTTGACATCCTCTTCAACTGGGGCCCCATCATACAAACATTTATCAAATCTTTCGATGTATGCTCGATCAGACTCACCTCTTAGTTGGGAAAAATGTGCCAACCTTTGTTTTGGCGCTGGGCGAGCACACATGGATGAGAAATGGGACAGGAATTGCTGCCCCAACTGAGCGAAAGATGTGATAGACGCGGCGGGCAAAGTAGAGAACCATCTATGTGCCCGATCACCCAAAGTCATGGGGAATGATCGGCATTGCGTCGCGTCAGTGGCTCCCATGGCGATCATAAAGTTTGAGTATTTGCTGAGATGGACATGTGGGTCTGACTCAGCATCGAACATGGGGATAGGTGGTCGGATCTTCGCCACTTTCTCTTGTATTTCGGCCGCCATGATCGCCGGTGATAGTGGCGTGCAAGGTATTGTGCTCGCCCGAGGGTGTCCTTTGATCGCAGCCAGGTCGGCATATAAACCCTCGATGGCTTTCTGCATTTCCGCAAATTTTGTGGAACTGACAGACTTGGATCGGGGTTGTTTCCCGTCATGAGGACCCAGTGGGTCATACTCGTGATGGGGCAGTCCCCCTTTCCAAGTTTGTGCTTGACTACCCAATCGATGATGAATAGACAATTTTATTCCAGCTGATTTTTGTTCGGCATGCGGATGATCATGGGGATCTGAATGAGAGGGCTTGTTTATCGGTTGTTCCTTCCCTAGATCCTGTCGCCTATTATTGCCGATTCGGTCTTGGCGGAGAGCCTCAAACGTCCAAATGCTGATGGTCTGGACCCTTGAGGTTGTTCGTCATCAGACGTATCATCAGCTTTTTTGTTGGCCCGCTTCGCAGCTTTCATTTTAACTTGCTCGCTATCAGGTGTATGCGAGCGTCGTTCTTTATCTTCTTGAGTTTTTAACTTGGCCAACTCTTTTTCGGCCCTCTCTTTATGTGCTCGTAGCAAGAAAGTGATGGCCTTCGTTGTGGCCGCCAGATCATTGGCTATATCCTCAAGATTGATAGTCTCCACTGTCTGATCTTTGTGAGGCTGGCGCTGAGCCTCTTTTCGGTCGTGAGGTCGACTTTGCCCCGACCTCTCTGTTTGTGTGTTCCTAGATTGAGGCATTATATTTCTTTTTTCTACCTCGGCTAACTACTGGTTTGGGTATGGGCTCGTTTTTTTGGTACCCTCCTTCTAGCGCCAATTGTCGCGAGTCATTTTATATGGAGAATATTATGTGGCTAAATCGGTAACAACTCACAAACAAAATATGCACGTGTAAAATAAACTGTAAATAAGAGGAATTTGTTGACCCAGTTCGTCAAGAAATGACTACTCTGGGGGCATACCAAGCCAGGGATGTAGTATTGCGAGTTTTACATGTACAATATATGATACATCTCATGAAGATGAATCGCTATGGATGAAGATGATTTGGAGAGTTGGTATATGAGTGCTAGGGTTTTTGTGTGCATGGATGATATCTCGAATTTTTTGTGAACCTTACACCTCTGGGAAATTTCTGAACCTTTATCTTGTTGTTTTTCCTCTATTTATAGTACTATCCCAAGCTCGAGCTGGTTTGGCAAGCATGAGCTGGAGACTTCGGGCCATGCAAGAATTCATGTAATGCTGCCACCTTTCCAACTTCATCTTCTAGATTGATCTTTACTTTTGCTTGTCTATAAGGCACTCTTTTGGTCGCCCAAATCAATCTTTTACTCGACTGAAAGCTTTGTTCGCCCCATTAAACCATATCAATTTTATGTCGGAATATCATCGAGCATACTGACCCCTCAGGATGTCTGAGCTCTCAGGATATCTGAGCCTTCAGAATATCTGAGTACCGAGCATACTGACCCCTCAGATTTGTCTGAACCCTCAGGATGTCTGAGTCTTCAGGATATCTGATCATCGAGCATACTGACCCCTCAGGATGTCTGAGTCTTCAGGATATCTGAGTATCGAGCATACTGACCCTTCAGGATATCTGAGCATTCAGGTTGTCTGAGTCCTCAGACTTGTCTGAGTCCTCAGACTTGTCCGAGCCCTCAGGTTTGTCTGAGTCCTCAGATCACTTGACTCAGCTTATTTGATTCCTTCTTTCCTGATCTGAGTGGCGAACATGCCTATTTGCTCGGTAGGCTGGTTGAGCAACTTTGGTTGGTAAATGGAAAACTGGCGAACAAAACTTACTTCATAAGCGAGTTTGTTCGCTTGGTTGACAAGTGGCGAGCTGGTCGAACAAACTTGTTTGGTCGGTGAGCGGCGAGCACACTTGTCCATCGGGCATGATTATTTTAATAAATATTACACGTGTCTCTCTTACATGTTAGATTGATGCTGAATAATTATATCGAACACAACAGTTGGTAACTATTGCTTTGACTTATCATGGGTAGAAAATCAACGAGATTCAATACTTTTTATCTTGGGCAATATTATTGGTCACATGCGATTGCTAAGATTTAATACGGAGAATCGTGTGCAAGTACGCTTGTTCGATTTGCCCCCTTGGGAGGTTCATAAGCTTTATCATGCCAAATCTTGCAAGTGGAACTAGTTTCCGGTATGGATAATAATGTTGAATCGTTCCTTGACCAAGGACAAAAGATATTAATTAACGGAAAGCTATTTCAGTGGCTTGAATTAATTAATGGGCTAGATAATCTTAAACACGGGAAATAATAACCGAGAGCCATATTGACTGTAATATGGGTTAAGATGGATAGTGCAATATTAATTATGTAGTGGGATTAATTAATATTTATGGGCTTGAATAATATTGTGGCTCAATATTGATAATTCAAGATCCATTGGAAGGTTCAATCTTAATTTTCCTAAAGGCCCCCTAAGTAGCCCAACATATAGTCCAATAACTGAAAAATGTGTTTAAAATAAAATAAATATTGTTGCTTATTTTTTCCTAATTTTCGAAAATTATGGATAAAATGGGAGAAAGGATTTTCTTTGAATTTTGTTATGGAATGAGGATATGTATTCTTGGAATACAAGATTATCTCATTAAATTCAAGAAATTTCCCACTTGGTTATCCAAAAAGCATATTTTCGAAATTTTGATAATTAAGGGAAAGAAAGATTTTCTTGATTTTCTTGAAAATATATTATGGAAGATATGTATTTCTTGAAATACAAGAATATCTCATAAATTCAAGAAGATTCAAATCTTGAATTCTTGCCCTATAATTTTCGAAATTAATCCATAACAAAGAGTAGGTGGGATTTTGTGGAAAATTATAATTATGGGAAAAAGAATATAGGAGATATATTCAAGATTTCTTGGAGATCAAGAAAAAAATTTCCCACATTGTTTTTGCCCTAAAAATTCGACCACCTCCACTTTATAAATAGGGGATGATTCTTTCATTCCCAAGTACAATTCCATGTGCTGAAAAAATTAGTAAATCCACAAAGGTGGTGCAACATAATTTATCTTCCTTTTGTTAATTGTTCGCAAGTGTCCTACCACCGGATAGTTGAGCAAGGATTAAGGGAATACTTGGGAAGTTCTTTTGGTGTGTCTAATAAACAAAGCCATTGCCGTCCCAAGAGGTACGTTCACGTAAACTCGTAGAAATTTCGCATGCGTAGGATTTACGTGAATTGATTATATGCATGATTTGTTGTTGGATTATTATTTGAATTAATATAGGATTAATTCATGCTAGTAATAATTATAAGAATTAAATTTGTATTTAAATATTCATCCCGAATAGATCTGTACAACTTATTCCCCAACAATTGCCACACATGCTTCGTAAATAATGTTCCAAGCATTGGTTCACTCGTTCAGTCTGACCATCAGTTTGTGGATGGTACTGTGCTGAGTAATTGCTTAACACCTAGCAATTGAAACAATTGCTTCCAGAAAGTGCTGGTGAAGATCTTATCTCTGTTAGATACAATAGTAGCTGGCAAACCATATAGCTTGTAGATTGAATCTAGGAACACTTGAGCAAGTTGAGAAGCTGAGTAGGGGTGAGTTAGTGGAATAAAATGGTTGTATTTTGTAAACATGTCCACTACTACCCAAATAGTATCATGCCTCTTTGATTTAGGTAATTGCTCAATGAAATCCATTGAGATGTCCTTCCCATTCCATTTAAACTGGCCCTTCTTGGTTAAGAAAGTCTGGGCTTAGCAATCATGCCATAAGACCTGATGAACTTTCTATAGTAACCAGCCAGTCCAAGGAAGCCTCTCAAAGATTTAACTGAATGTGGAGTTGGTCAATCCTTCATCACATTGAGTTTACTAGGATCAACCTGGACACCATGAGTAGTGATGATGTGTCCTAGATATTCCACCTTAGGGAATCCAAACTCACACTTAGAGGCTTTGGCTAGCAGTTGTTTACTAACCATTAGATCAAACACCTTCCTGAGATGGCACTTATGAGTTTCAACATCTTGACTGTATATCAAGATATCATCAAAGAAAACAAGCACAAAGCTTCTGAGATAAGCAAAAAACACCTTGTTCATCAAGGCTTGAAAAGTGGCAGGGGCATTAGTGAGGCCAAAAGGCATCACTAGAAACTCATAAAGGCCTGAGACTGTCACAAAAGTTGTTTTAGCTACATCTGATGGCTCCATTCTGATTTGATGATAATCAGCCCTCAAGTCCACTTTAGAAAATATCTTAGCCCCTCCCAATTCATCTAGCAATTCATCAATTAGAGGGATAGGATAACTATCTTTAATTGTGATGGAGTTCAACTTTCTATAATCCACACAAAACCTCCAACTGCCATCTTTCTTCTTTACTAGCAAAAATGGTGATGAAAATGGGTTGTTACTAGGCTGAATAACCCCTTATTTCAACATCTCAGCAACCATTTTTTCAATTTATTGCCTTTGCAAATAGGAGTATCTATACGGCTGTTGTTTAATAGCAGCAGCACCCTCTTTCAGCTTAATAGAATGGTCATGTCCCCTGTGTGGAGGTAGGGCAGTAGGAATTTGAAAAATGGACATGTACTCCTCCAGTATGGTTTCTAATTCAGGGATAGCCTTGCATTTTCCCATCTCAGACTCATTTTTGATAATGCAAAGAAAGGCTTGATCTTCACACCTCTGTTGCTTGACCATTCTCTTGAGTTGTTTACCAGTAATCATACTGAATTGCATCCCTTCATCACTGATGCCCTGCAAACTTATGGTTTTTCCATCTTTCTGGAATTCCACCTTGTGAAGCTTAAAGTCAAAAGTAATAGGCCCCAATTGACTCATCAAATCAACCCCAAGTACCATGTCACAGCCTCCCAAGCTCAAAATTCTAATTGAAGAACATAATTTATGCTCTCATACTTGCCATTCAAATCTTAGTACCCTAGAGTTGCACTCCATCTTACTCTCATTTGCAATGGTGACATTGAGTGGGGAAGTGTATTCAATCACACATCCCAATTTCTTAGTTGTGTTCACATCCAAAAAGTTATGGGTACTCCCTGAGTCCCATAATATGGTAAGAGTTTGTTTGCCCTTAGTGCCAGCTAGCTTAATTGTGTCAGAGGTGTGTAATCCCTTAAGGGCATTGAGAGATACCCTCAGATTTTGCTCATCTTCCTTAGGTTCCTCAAAAACCATCCCATTGTCATCATCAACATGATCTTCAACTAAGATGACAAATACCTTCTTACACTTATGTCCAATGTGATAAACTTCATCACAATTGAAGCATAAGTTTTGTTTTCTCCTCACTTCCATCTCGGCTGGAGTCAATCTCTTTGCAGGAGGAATTTTAGTGGAATGACCCATGTCTTTCTTATCAGAGGAGGACACACTCTTTTCCTTACTCTTAGAGTCCACCAAAGTATAAGAAAATTCTTGTGTAAATGCTTTTGGAGCAGAATTCCAGTTAGACTTCCCTGCAAACTTAGAATTCCTGTTCATATCATTTAAAGTATGCTCATGCTTGAAGGCCATCTGAATAGCTTTTGGAAGAGTTTTAGGACTCATGAATTGCAGCATATTCCCTAGGGGTGGGCGTTTGGTTGGTTCGGTCGGTTTTGGGCTATTTTTCAACCGAACCGAACAAACCAAATTACGCAAATTTAAACCAAAACCGAACCGAAATGGTGAGTAACCAAACTAAACCGAACCAAATAAGAAATTTGGTTTGTTTGGTTTATTCGGTTTTAACCGAAAATTAACCTGAAATTCACAATTTAATGATTTCCCAAATAAATTTTCAGCATTTCTAACTCTAAGATCAAATGCAAATACAACAAGTAGTTTCATAACAAAAGGCCACACAAGTCGCAAATTAGAATCTCATTACAAATTTTTCCATAACTTAAAAAATTCAATAAAAATGCTAAAATTCTTGTAAATCCATGAAACTCCTTCAATAATATCAACAAGTGGGGCAATAAATGATCTAGTTGGCCCATATGTGTAGTTTATTAATATGTATTTAATATTTTTTTTTATATATATATATATGTGTTGTTTGGTTGGTTCGGTTTATTCAGTTATTTTAAAATTATAACCGAACCAATTAAACCAAAAAATTTAAAAATTAAAACCGAACCGACCGAAAAAACCGAACCAATTAAACCAAAAATCATTGATTCGGTTCGGAAATTCGGTTTTTTCGATTTTGTGCCCACCCCTATTATTCCCTATCTCACTCTTCAAACCTCCAATGAAACTCTTAATAAAATGATACTCAGTGAAGTAGGGGTTGTTTTCCACTATAAATGACTTCAACTCCCCAAACTCCTTCACATATTCCTTCACTATACCCCTTTGCCTCAGGTGATTGAATTTGCTAATGAGGTTCTCATCCTCCACATTAACAAATCTATCCATCACTAGTGAAGAAAACTGATTCCAGCTCAATTCACCCACACCGTCCACATAGTCTAAAAACCTGTTGTCTGCTTCATCTTCCATATTCATTGAAGCTAACAACAACTTGTCCGCATCACTCATAGGATGAAACTTAAAGTATTTCACACTTTTGAAACCACTGTCTAGGATGTTCTCCTTTAAACTTGTGGAAATCTATCCTAGGTTTGAATGGATTCGAAGGTCGGAAATAAGGTGACTTACCATAGAAATGGTGTTCACCCGTAGGCATGTATGCCTGGTGGTACTCTGGATCAGCTCTACCATTGAGTGACCTGCTGGTCCCTTCAGAGTGTAGTACATTCCGCTATTATGAGGATAATAGGGATTACTGTGAGTATATACCACTCCGGTGTCGGATTCGTCGGCCGAGATACTACCTCTGCCTTGCGATGCGCCGTAACAACCAAAAACCGGAGGACTCAATTGCGAATGGAATTTTACATTCGTCGTCGATGTAGATAGGATACTTGCATCCATTCTAGCCTGATTCTGAGTCGTCTAGTTCCTGTACGCGCCTTCCACATTCTCAGCCGAACTTCAGTTTTTCTCCATTTCAACGTTCGACTCCGGTGATTTACTTTTCTCACCTTGATTCAAGCTCATCTCTCTCAGAGTCTCAACGAGATGTTGCTTAGTCGCTTCCATTTGCATATCAAGTTTCTTAACTACTTCGTCTTTGTTCGCGAGTTGCGCAGCCTGCTACTCCACTATCGAAGTGGCTTGAGCTTCGAAATGATTCTCCAGATGTTGGGGAATTATTTGCTCGGATCTATTCGAGATGAATATTTAAATACAAATTTAATTCTAACAATTATTACTACCATGAATTAATCCTATATTAATTCAAATAATAATTCAACAACAAATCATGCATATAAACAGTTCACATAAATCCTACTCATGCGGAATTGCTACGGGTTTACGTAAACTAACCTCTTGGAGTGACAACCGTTGAGGAGATGAATCTCGTTCACATGAACACACCAAAAGATCTTCTCAAGTATTCCCTTATCCTTGTTCAACAATCCGGTGGTAGGAACTCGCGAACAATTTAACAAAAAGGAAAAATAAAATTATGTTGCACCACCTTTGTGGATTTCTAATTTTTTTTCCAACACATGGAATTGTATTGGGGATGAAAAATTCATCCCGGCCGATTTTTGAGTGTAAAATAAAGATGGAAAAATCTTTTTCTTGATCTCCAAGAAAACTTGAATATATCTCATATATTCTTTTCTCCATAATTAAATATTCCACAAAATTCCACCTCCTAATATTATGGTATATTTCGAAAATAATAAGGAATAGGAATCCAAGATTTGGATCTTCTTGAATTAATGAGATATTCTTGTATTCCAAGAATACATATCTTCCATAATATCTTTTCAAGAAAATCTTTCCTTCCCTTATTTAATCAAAAATTTTGAAATTCACTTAATAAGTAACCAAGTGGGAGATTTCTTGAATTTAATGAGATCAACTTGTATTCAAAGAATATTTATCCTCATTCCATAACAAAATTCAAAGAAAATCTTTCTCCCTCTTTTATTTATTAATTTCAAAAATTAGGAAAAAATTAGGCAACAATAATTTATTTTATTTCAAACACATTTTTTCAGTTATTGGACTTTATCTTTGGGCTACTTGAGGGGCCTTTAGGAGAATTAAGATTTGACCTTCCAATGGACTTTGAATATCTAATATTGAGCCACAATATTATTCAAGCCCATAAATATTAATTAATCCCACTACATAATTAATATTGCACTATCCATCTTAACCCATATTACTGTTAATATGGCTCCCGGTCATTATTTCCCGTGTTTAAGATTATCCAGCCCATTAATTAATTCAAGCCACTGAAACAACTTTCCTTTAATTAATATCTTTTTGTCATTGGTCAAGGAACGGTTCAACATTATTATCCATACCGAAAACTAATTCCACTTGCAAGATTTGGTATGATAAATCTTATGAACCTCCCAAGGGGGCAAATCGAACAAGCGTACTTGCACACGATTCTTCGTATTAAATTTTAGCAATCGCATGTGACCAATAATATTGCCCAAGATATAAAGTATTGAATCTCATTGATTCTCTACCCGTCATAAGTTAAAGCAATAATTATTAACCACACACGATCCTATTTAAGGGACGAGGATTAAGAAATAACGAACCACTGAGGTCTAATTCTTCCTAATTCAGTGCTGAAGAATTTATCCTCTTGTAGGTCCTATTCAGTGCATCAGTCATGCACTAGTGTAATCTCTTGGTCAAGACAAGCCAATCTGAGTCTTACACTTCAACCTTTCACGATGGATTGTTCATTTCCATCTAGGTCGTGAACAGCGTACTTTTAGTTACAAGGGACTGTTAATTTAATCTTCTGTGATCTGGTATCACTAAATTAACTACAATGTAACACGTACTGTTTATTGAACGGTTATGCAGTAAATATATGTAACATTTAATGATATTTAAAGCATCAGTGATAAATAATTTATTTCAGTAAATAAGACAGAAATTCAGTTTGGTTATACAAAGTAAAAGCATACTTTCCAGTATAACCCCAACACCAGAAACATAATACGACCAGAGTTGTTAACCCTCGTTAATCACGCAGCTTAATTGAAGAATCGTAGTAGCTCTGAGGCCACTGAAATAATCACGATGAATGTTTTGAGATTGAAGAACCGCAAAAACGGTTACGCAGGGGAAGAAAGGGATTGGGCCAGAAAAGAGGAGTTTTATTTCATCCAAAATTATGAGTACAAGACCTGGGATCTGGTATTTATAGTATCGGCCCAACACTTGATTACAACGGAGGCCCATTAGACTAAATGGGCCGCAACACTCCTAGTCCAAACACTAAAATGAAAATGGCCCAAACAGAATAACGGCCTTCAATTATGCCTAATGGCTAGTAAGGCACATTCCACGCATGTGAATAGTAAATGAGACGCGCGTGCACCTTCCAGCTGTAACAGAAACCTGCAAGAGTCGGCTGGATAGGGCACTCGTCAACAACAAATGGCTCAACAAATGGCCAAACGCTACTTTGAAGGGGTGGAGGAGAACGATCTCCGACCATTGTCCTATTTACTCAGAATTTCCTTGCAAAGATTGGGGACCTAAACCTTTCAAATTCTTTAATAGTTGGCTATCTCATCCCAACTTTAAAGAGTTTATCCAAGAGAAATGGAATTCTTACTCGATTTCGGGCTGGACTGGATTCGTGTTGAAGGAGAAACTCAAACTTCTAAAAGCCGACATCAAAGTATGGAACAAAGAAGTTTTTGGTGCAGTGGAGACTACCTTAAACAAGAAGAAAACAGAGATCTTATGTCTTGATAGAATCGATGATTTTATTGGACTTGACGAACCTGAAATCGTCCAAAGGAACCAGTATACCACCGAACTCCTAAGATCACTAATTTGGCAAGAAAAAAATCTCTCCCAGAAATCCAAGGCTCGATGGTTGAAGGAAGGTGATGTAAACTCTAGTTTCTTTCATGGGTGGATTAATCGCATAAATAAGTGCAATGAGATTTCAGGCTTGCGAATCAACAATGTTTGGACTGAATCTGTGGATGGGCTTAAGGCTGGTATTTTCCGATTTTTCGAAGATCACTTCCTGGAGAAAACAGCCCCCTGCCTCTCCTTGCCACCGGAGCTTTTTTCTAAGAAACTCGATGATTGTGATAACGAGTTTCTCACCGCTGCCTTCACTGAAGCCAAGGTGAAACATGCAATTTGGTCCTGTGACCCCTCCAAGAGCTCGGGCCCAGACGGGTTCTCCTTCGGGTTCTTTAAGGAACATTGGGACCTCTTGAAATCTGACCTTCTTCGTATGATGGAAGAGTTCCATAAATTTGGTAGGATCGTTAAAGGGCTGAATCCAACCTTCATTGTTCTTATAGCTAAAAAGGACCATTGCACTACTTTTCAGGATTTTCGCCCTATATCCCTCATCGGGTCACTCTACAAGATCATCTCGAAGACTTTGGTCATTCGTCTCAGCTAAATCATGGACCCAATTATTTCGGAGACCCAATCGGCTTTCATTGGCGGTTGGCAAATTACATATGGGATTGCTACTTTGAACGAAATAGTGGATGAAGCGAAGAAGAAAATGAAAAGATGGGTTGTTTTCAAAGTGGATTTTGCAAAGGCGTACGACTCGGTAAGCTGGTCCTTCTTAAATGAGATGATGGTAGGCCTTAACTTTTGTCTGAAATGGAGGTCGTGGATCCTTGAATGCGTCTCTTTGGCCACTGCTACGGTCCTGGTCAACGGCAGCCTGTCGGGAGAATTCAAACTGGGTAGGGGTCTTCGACAGGGTGACCCTCTTTCACCTTTCTTGTACTTGATCGTAGCGAAAGGATTGAGTTTACTTGTCAATAGAGCAATCCAACTTGGGCTACTGGAATCAATTGAAGTGGGCCGAGAAAAAGTAAGCACCTCACATCTTCAATATGCAGATGACACAGTCTTCATTTGCCCAGGTAACATGGAAAATATAAAGGCGATCAAATACATTTTGAGAAATTTTGAGTTGCTTTCGGGTCTTGGTGTGAACTTCAATAAATGTTGTTTGTGGGGCTATAATTCAGACCCGGGAGCCATTATTGATATGGCCACCGTGCTTGGGTGTGAGGTCGAATCCGGGAAAATTGGGTGTTTGGGGCTAAACGTCGGCATTAATCACAAGAGGACAGATTCGTGGACTTCATTGGTGGATAAAATCAAAAAACGACTGAAGAAATGGGAGGATAAGCAACTATCCTTTGGTAGGAGAATAACACTCGTTCAAGTTGTTCTTTCGGCCATACCGCTATATTGCCTATCTTTCTACAGAGTTCCAATGAAAATCATTAAGGAAATTGTGTGCTTGCAAAGAACCTTTGCAAAGAACCTTTCTTTGTTTGTAAAGGGGGCTTGGGATTAGAGATCTTGAAACTTTTAACAAAGCGTTATTGGGGAAATTGATTTGGCGCTTTCTTAACGAACCGAATAGATTATGGGCTAGGGTTGTTAAGTCTAAATACGGGGGGATAGTGGAGTTGAATGTGGGGGGGGAATAACCGGGTAACGAGAGATTGAGGGAGAAATTTAATAGATTGTATAGGTTAAGTTCACAAAAAGAAGAGTGTGTGAGCAACATGGGGAATTGGGGGGCTGAGGGTTGGGTGTGGAATTTAAATTAGATTCGTGAACTTAGACATAGGGAGTCAACATCTCTTGATCAATTGCTGATTTTTATCAACAAGTTCCCACTCCAAAAAGATTCGGAAAGCAGATGGGAATGGAAAGCATCAAACAAAGGATTGTACTCTACAAGTTTGGTATATCAACATCTCATCAACGAGGAAGCAGCTGCAACGATTGGAAAAGCGGAAGAAAAGGCATTCTCAAGACTATGGAAAAGCTATGCTCCGAGGCGACAATAGGCGATAGTATGGAAGATTCTACGAGGACGAGTGGCGACAAAAGACAATCTCCTAACCCGCAACATTATCTCAGCAGCGGGTGATCTACGGTGTGTACTTTGCAACTTGGAAGAGGAAAACATCTCACATTCCTTTTTCTGCTGTCATATCTCGACGGAAATCTGGGCTAGTTTTTATCAATGGATGGGTAATGGATGGGTATTTCAACGACAACACACTGCTGCCCACTTCAACACTTCATTCAACATAGCTCATCTTTCGGCTTAGGTAAAGCTTCTAAATTGGCGGATACTACGTGTATAGCAATCACGGATTTGATCTGGAGTCTTAGAAACGACATCATCTTCAACGCGGCAACTCTGGATATAGAAAAGCTTTGGACGACGATAAGGGCTCGCATCTGGTCATGGTTATCGGTCAAATCGGAGAAGGTGCGCCCCTTTTCTTTTGGTGCTTGGTTACTGAACTCAAGATTGGCTGTGTCATTGTTGTATACTTAATATAGGTGTATTGTTTTTCATGCCACCCATGGCGTGAAATCCTTCATCTTAATTCCTTCTTGTAATTGAAGTTTTTAGTTATAACCTGGTCTATACCTTATATTCCAGGTTGTAACTGGGGGTTAATAAAAAGTTCATTTTACTGTTAAAAAAAAAATGTGTTTGGAATTACAACATTTTGACTTTGATTTCCAAAAATTAAGGAATCCACCATACCTCACTCGCCCGGTTTTCCATTTTCATTTCTATATATTCTTAACAATTTTACCAAGCATTACTCTTAGTCTTTGTTATGGTTGTGACTCTCGGTAGTCTTGTGCAATCCAAGGATGCAAGTTTTGGCCGGAGCCTAAGTGCAGAAATCAAGAGCAGAGATTTTGTTTTGAGGTAAAAGAAAATCCATCAATTTATTACAAGCAATTCAAGCCTGCAGGGAGAATGATTGGTTGTGTATATTGAGGCAGAGTTTTTTGACAGTTGGAGAATATTTTCACGATTCTGCATCTTCAAGAAAAGGTTGTTTCATATGTATGATTCCGAAACACAAATCTAGTTCAATAGGTCAATCATCACGTGAATAAAGAATCTAACTTATAAAGTTCAGCCTTATTGTTCTATAGTCAAGAATTACATTTACTTTTAACTGCTGAAAGCTAGAGGGATATCATACAAAGACTGCTGAAAGCTAGGGGTGATTTTTTTTTTTATTATGAATAGATGTTTTTTATCTATGTTTTCAATTCGTAAATTTTATCATTTTACCCTCTTATAATAGTATTAATTTTCACACCATTGGGGTAAAATCATGAATCTGTCCTTGCTAGCATACCCAAATTTGGGAGCTTCAAAGTGGAGCAGCCAAGAGTCCTGATCTTAAATTTTTTTTACCTAACTTGAGATCAAAAGCCTAACCAATATGTTTTAATTTAGGTAGTGGGGTCGTGTTACGGTGAGATGGTTCATAGAGTAGCACAAATTAACATTTGGTGAGACTTTGTCAAGGTCTTGTGTTTTTAATGAGTGATTTGTATGTATGAGAGTGGGTACGCTTCTCAATTATATCAAATGTGTAGGTACATAATAATGGAGAAGGATTAAGCAGAGCTACAACTCATGGATCCAACGTTGTTGGGCCTCTAAGCATAGAAATTTATGCATGCAGAGTTGAATCAACAACTGGTAACTTCTGGGCTTTTTCTATTGTCAATTAATTTTTTATTACTGAATTACCTCTAATATTTATTTTTATTTTCAAAATTTGAGGGGCCCAGTGGTCCGCATGCAGTTGATCGACCCATCACTGGAGATGTTATGTTTAAGAATGAACAAAAAGTTTGGTTATTCTAGTATTTAATACTCCATCAATTTTATGTTTGATGTGATGTACACACATATTAAGAAAAAAAATTGATAAAATAAATAAAGTAAATGTATTATGGGGTATTGTGAGATTCATTTATAAATAAAGTGATTGTTTGTAAGTGAAGTACAATGATATTTGAAATAATTACGTAAACACGGACGGAGCCACTTGTAAGATTAGGGGGGCCATGTCCCCCACACACACACACAATTATTTTTTTATTATATATATTGTGTATATATAATATATTATATCATATTTATAAAAGTTGGAGTAAAGACTTGAGTTGTAATTGATTATTGAGGTGTGGACTATCGGCCCAAATATGTTTAATTGACATGGATACTTGATGTATAAAATTTTTAAATTTAATAAAATTTAAAAAGCGTTTAGAAAATTAATTAAAAAGTTGATAATAAAATTTAAAAAGTGTTTTGAAAAAAAATTAAAAAGTTGAAAAGTTAGCGATCAAACTCATCTTTGGTAACTCTTGTTCTCACACTTCCATTTTCTACGGTTACCACGGAACGATTATTTTCTTCTATTAACTTAGTCAAGACTACACTTTGAAACAAAATGAAAGATGATTTTATTACAAATTGTTTGTTGGTGTATATTGAGAAGCAAATTGCAAAAAAAAATTGTATAGACTCAGTTATAGATGATTTTTATGATATGCAAAAGAGACGTTCTAAATTTTAATAAAAATGGCATATTTATATATTTTTAAATTATCTAAATTTTATTATCGAACTTTTATTAATGGACAGACGAATAAAGCAAATATGGATAAAATTGATGGACGGATGGAGTATAAGAAATAGTACTACGGTACTACCACACACCACACCAAATAGGATATCACCAAAACAATATCCAGGTTCTGAGATATACATGGGAGGGGGGAAAAGAAAGAACAGATCACCTTTCTAAACTTGATTTGGTGAGTCACATTATCATAACACATGCATCAAAATGCATTATTTGTCGTTTGTTTACCCATCATATGGCAATTTTTTGGGTGGATATTATGTATTTTTACGCGTTAATTTCGGGTAGAGATTTACATGAGACTAAAATTAGAATAAAGATATCCAAATTAATCATATATTTTATGCAATATTTAATTAGATTTTTTTTGTTCTAACAGTAAATTGGTAACTATTTATACCTAGAAACTTGTCCAACTTTTGCATCATGTAACAGCATAACCCCATGGACACATCGATAAAGAATCAACACAACCTTTCCATATTCTTTTCACCCACAAAACACTACTACTATTCAGCAATCAGTACGAATATTACTTTCCATGTAACAGTGTTGATCAGGGTGCATTTGAAATTTTAAAATGTGCCTTAGATATTTTTTTACCGTTGCTTTAAAAAGAAAGAAAAGTAAAGAAAAAGGAAAAGAGAGTGTTACTTTATATGAGACAAAGCACTCAGCATCAAGTGGAGATTTTCAAGGTATACTGTCTGTGCCACACTGCCACTCCACCCTTTATTACAAGACTCAGTCTTTGCATTGCTTTATTCCTCCACCTTTTTTTTCATTATAAAATTTTATTTTTTTTTTGAAAGCTACAAAACTCATAATTTAAGTAGCCATAGTAGAGGCACAACATAGGTGGAGAATTCAAAGCACCTTCCAACTCTCTCTCTCACACACACAGAAAGTGTCAGTGTGTGTCAATAGCACTACTATTAATAATCAGAAGACCGTTGTCTAGTCTTTCCCATTTATGACTCTACTATTTGAATTCATCTTTTTTAATTAAAAAGAAAAGTGATTGTGTTTGGAAATTGGAATAATATATTCATGATTAAAATTTCAAAAGTAGAAATATGTTAAGTTTGCAAAAAATATCCTATTAAAAAAACAAAAACCAATTAGGTGGTGTTTGTTTTCAGTCGGGAGGTCCGGATGGGGATGGGTCTTCCCCCGTCTCGTCCATTTTTTGAATTTTTACATCTCATCCTTCATCCAAATACATATTCACCTCTATTATACATTTATACCCTAAAATTATCACATCACTATTTTTCTTACACCAACTCATTCTCTCTCATACTTTTCTTACAACAATTCATTATCTCTCATACTTTTCTTACACTTTTATTTCATACAATCATTATCACACTAACTAACAATAATAAAATAATACATCATCATAAGTAAAAAGTATTGATTTGACATAAAACTTCATTCACCCCTAGTACATCCAACCCAAAACAAACAAGAGATTACTATTCACTGGATTTCTCCCATCCACTTTTTTCCCCATCCAGCTTTACCGCATCCACCTCAAGCTCAAAACAAACATACCCTTAGGTACTCCCTCCGTCCCAAAATGACTTGAACACTGGAAATGACACGCAAACCAAGTAAAGTGGGTTTGAGTGGAATAAAATAAGGGTGTTGTGAGTGTATTAATATTATATTTGTTTCTATTTTGGAAGTGTTCAAGTAATGTTGGTAAGTGCTCAAGTAATGTTGGGAAGGAGTGAGTAGTTTTTTTTTTTTACAAGGGAGAGACTAGAAATTTCTCAACAATGTTGGCCCTTCAATTGGATGAGTTATAAATCTTTTTTTTTAGGAGCTCAAAACAAGATTACAGGATGTGTGGATCTTGAGCAAGAGACATAATGTGTCTTGGAATATCATCGCCCACCCAAGCTTGAGGGAGGGGAGATTTAGTAGCCAGCTTTGCTAAATTGTGCGCCGCTGAGTTATGAGACCGTGGGCAAAACCAAACACCTTTCACTGAGGTGTTCTTGATTAGGGCGCGTGCCCTCTCAATCAAATTTTCTTCATAGCCTTTGTAAGTAGAGTCAGATGTAATCGTTTTTACTGCATCAGTGGAGTCCGAAAAAATCATGATGGGTCCCCTTATTCTGTTCAACCAGAAGGAAACACCATCTATGATAGCCATTAATTCAGCTGCCATAACCGACCCCGGAGGGTTGATCTTATGGAAACCTGCGGCCCAAGGTAGTCCGTCCGGTTCATAGATACAGAAACCTATAGCATACTTCGTAGTGGAATCATTATACGCTTCATCAACTTTTAGCACGAAACACTCGGCTTTGTTCTCGACCTGGGGCGAGGCATGTGTGTATGTATCAAAGATTTCACCTTGGTTTATTTTGTTTCTTTCGGCCCGGTATTGATCAAGGAAAGCTTTTGTCCATGAGGCTCGAATTAAGTTTCCTCCCTTTGTGGCTTGACCATTCCTTTTATGGGAGATGTCACACCTTTCTTTCCAAATTCTCCATAACTTGGTTGCCACTCTTTCAAGGTCATCCTCGTTCAAGGATTGAATGAGGTATGTTGTTAGGCTTTCATTGGATATTCCCTTCGTTTTTTTAATCGAAGGCCACCACTTGGTGTCTCTCCAAGCTGCCTTAGCCACCTGACAATAGAAAAGGGCATGATTAGTATCTTGTTGGGGAATTAGTTGCACGGATCTATTCGGGATAAATATTTAAATACAAATTTAATTCTGATAATTATTACTAGCATGAATTAATCCTATATTAATTCAAATAATAATTCAACAACAAATCATGCATATAAACAGTTCACGTAAATCCTATGCATGCGGAATTACTACGAGTTAACGTGAACGTACCTCTTGGAATGACAATGGCCTTGTTGATTAGACACACCAAAAAAACCTTCTCAAGTATTCCCTTAATCCTTGCTCGACAATCCGGTGGTAGGATGCTTGCGAACAATTAACAAAAGGAAAATAAACTTTGTTGCACCACCTTTGTGGATTTACTAATTTTTCCAGCACATGGAATTGTACTTGGGAATGAAACACTCATCCCCTATTTATAGAGGTGTGGTGGTCAAAAATTTGGGATAAAATAATATGGGAAAATCTTTTTCTTGATCTCCAAGAAATCTTGAATATATCTCATATATTCTTTTCTCCATAATTAAAATATTCCACAAAAATCCCAACTCCTCTTTGTTATGGAATTTTCGAAATATAGGGAACAAGAATCCAAGATTTGGATCTTCTTGAATTTATGAGATATTCTTGTATTTCAAGAAATACATATCTTTCATAATATCTTTTCAAGAAAATCAAGAAAATCTTTCTTGCCCTTTATATTTCAAAATTTTCGAAAATAACTATATGGATGACCAAGTGGGAGATTTCTTGAATTTAATGAGATAATCTTGTATTCCAAGAATACATATCTTCATTCCATAACAAAATTCAAAGAAAATCTTTCTCCCCTTTTAATCCATAATTTTAGAAAAAAAATAGGAAAAATATGCAACAAGATTTATTTTATTTTTAAACACCTTTTTCAGTTATTGGACTTTATGTTGGGCTACTTAGGTGGCCTTTAGGAGAATTAAGATTGGACATTCCAATGGATCTTGAATTATCAATATTGAGCCACAATATTATTCAAGCCCATAAATATTAATTAATCCCACTACATAATTAATATTGCACTATCCATCTTAACTCATATTACGGTCGATATGGCTCCGGTTATTATTTCCGTGTTTAAGATTATCTAGCCCATTAATTAATTCAAGCCCTTTGAAATAGTTTTCCATTAATTAATATCTTTTGTCCTTGGTTAAGGAACGGTTCAACATTATTATCCATCTGGGAAACTAGTTCCACTTGCAAGATTTGGTATGATAAAGCTTATGAACCTCCCAAGGGGGCAAATCGAACAAAGCGTGCTTGCACGATTCTCCGTATTAAATCTTAGCAATCACATGTGACCAATATTATTATTGCCAAGATAAAAAGTATTGAATCTCGTTGATTCTCTACCCATGATAAGTCAAAGCAATAGTTACCAACCACACGTGATCCTATTTAAGGGGCGAAGATTAAGAAATAACGAACCACCGAGGTCTAATTCTTCCTTGTTCGATTCCAAGAATTTGTCCTCATGTAGGTCCTATTCGATCATCGATCATGCATTAGTGTAATCTCTTGGTCAAGACAAGCCAATCTGAGCCTTACACTTCAACCTTTCACGATGGATTGTTCATTTCCATCTAGGTCATGAATGGTGTACTTTTGGTTACAAGGGACTGTTAATTTAATCTTATGTGATCTGGTATCACTAAATTAACTACAATGTAACACGTCTATTTATTGAACATTATCAAAGAAAATATATGTAACATTCGATGATATTTAAAGCATCAGTGATAAACAATTTATTTCAGTAAATAAGTCCGAAATTCAGTTTTGATTATACAAAGTAAAAGCATACTTTCTAGTATAATCCCAACAATCTCCCACTTATACTCAAAGTCTGCTTTTAAGTATACTACAACATGTCTCGTGTAGTTCCTAATACGTGACATCTAATGTCACCTACACGAACCTAATAATTTCTCCCACTTATACTCAAACCAGATTGGCAACGTTCTTGACACTCATTCCTTCCACATGTCTCTCGAATGTATTCATAGGCAAACCCTTTGTAAATGGATCTGCTAGGTTGTCTTCTGACGCTATCTTTGCCACCTCTATATCTCCTCTCTTAACGATATCTCGTATAAGATGGTATTTCCTTTCAATGTGTTTGCTGGCCTTGTGGGCTCTTGGTTCCCTAGAATTTACAACTGCTCCGACATTGTCACAATAAACAGTGATTTTGCTAGGCAAATTCGGAACTACATTCAAGTCCACTAGGAAGTTCTTGAGTCAAACCGCTTTTTCATTGCCTCATAGCGACTACATATTCGGCTTCCATGGTAGAATCTGCGACGCATTTCTGCTTGACGCTTCTCCATGTCATGGCTCCTCCCCCCATGCAAAACACACTACCGGAGGTAGATTTTATGGAATCTAAGTCTGATTGGAAATCCGAGTCCGTGTAGCCGATGGGGTTAGACTATCTGACTGATAAATTAACATTCTATCCCGAGTTCTTTTCAGATACTTCAGAATGTTTTTAATCTGCGTCGATGTTCTTTCCCCGGGTTACTTTGATATCTTGCCACCATGCCAACGGCAAAGCAGATATTCGGTCTCGTACACAGCATTGCATACATAAGGCTTCCGACAGCCGAAGCATATGGAATGCCTTTCATGTCATCTATCTGTTGGGATTATACTAGAAAGTATGCTTTTACTTTGTATAATCAAAACTGAATTTCGGACTTATTTACTGAAATAAATTGTTTATCACTGATGCTTTAAATATTATCGAATGTTACATATATTTCTTTGCATAAGCTGTTCAATAAGTCATCGTGTTACATTGTAGTTAATTTAGTGATACGGATCACGAAGATTAAATTAACGATCCTTTGTAACTAAAAGTACGTCATTCACGACCTAGATGGAAATGAACAACCCATCGTGAAAGGTTGAAGTGTAAGGCTCAGATTGGCTTGTCTTGACCAAGAGATTACACTAGTACATGACTGATGCACTTAATAGGACCTACAGAAGGACAAATTCTTCAGAACTGAATAAGGAAGAATTAGACCTCAGTGGTTCGTTATTTCTTAATCTTCGTTCCTTAAATAGGATCACGTGTGATTGGTAACTATTGCTTTGACTTATCATGGGTAGAGAATCAACGAGATTCAATATTTTTTATCTTGGGCAATATTATTGGTCATATGTGATTGCTAAGATTTAATACGAAGAATCGTAATGCAAAATCTGCTTGTTTGATTTGCCCCCTTGGGAGGTTCATAAGCTTTATCATACCAAATCTTGTAAGTGGAATTAGTTTCCGGTATGGATAATAATGTTGAATCGTTCCTTGACCAAGGACAAAAGATATTAATTAATGGAAAGCTATTTCAGTGGCTTGAATTAATTAATGGGCTAGATAATCTTAAACACGGGAAATAATAATCGGGAGCCATATTGACTGTAATATGGGTTAAGATGGATAGTGCAATATTAATTATGTAGTGGGATTAATTAATATTTATGGGCTTGAATAATATTGTGGCTCAATATTAGATATTCAAGGTCCATTAGAAGGTCCAATCTTAATTCTCCTAAAGGCCCCCTGAGTAGCCCAACATATAGTCCAATAACTGAAAAAGATGATTAAAATAAAATAAATATTGTTGCTTAATTTTTCCTTAATTTTTTCGAATTTTATAGATAAGTTGGGAGAAAGATTTTCTTTGAATTTTGTTATGGAATGAAGATATGTATTCTTGGAATACATGATTATCTCATTAAATTCAAGAAATCTCCCACTTGGTTATCTATAAGAGACAATTCAAAATTTTTGAAAATAAAGGGCAAGAAAGATTTTCTTGATTTTCTTGAAAATATATTATGGAAGATATGTATTTCTTGAAATACAAGAATATCTCATAAATTCAAGAAGATCCAAATCTTGGATTCTTGATCCCTCATATTTTCGAAATTATCCATAAAAATAGAGTAGGTGGGATTTTGTGAAATATTATAATTATGGAAAAAATAATATAGGAGTATTCAAGATTTCTTGGAGATCAAGAAAAGATTTTTCCACATTATTTTTTGGCACAATTTTCAACCACTTGGACTCTATAAATAGGGGATGATTCTTTCATTCCCAAGTACAATTCCACTGAGGTCTAATTCTTCCTTGTTCAGTTCTGAAGAATTTGTCATCCTGTAGGTCCTATTCAGTGCATCAGTCATGCACTAGTGTAATATCTTGGTCAAGACTAGTCAATCTGAACCTTACACTTCAACATTTCACGATGGATTGTTCATTTCCATCTAGGTCGTGAATGGTGTACTTTTTTTTTTACAAAGGGATTTGTTAATTTAATCTTACGTGATCCGGTATCACTAAATTAACTACAATGTAACACGTCTTATTTATTGAAACGTTATGCGAAGAAATATATGTAACATTCGATGATATTTAAAGCATCAGTGATAAACAATTTATTTCAGTAAATAAGTCCGAAATTCAGTTTTGATTATACAAAGTAAAATCATACTTTCTAGTATAATCCCAACATATCTGACCAATGGAAACTACAAAGAACGCACCTGGAGGGGCAAGGAATATGGTGTGAAGCCAAGTTTGCTTCTGAGGCTATTGCATCGTGAGCAGCCTTCCATAAGAAGATTTTAACTTTTGGCAGGATATAGAGTTTCCAGATTTTGGCCCAAAAGGTTGGAACGGTGCTAATAGCGCAACTTTCTTTTCCTTCAACATTTAGTTTAACTGTATGTGCATTCCAATAAGCTGATTTGACTGTGAATAGGCCTTTCTTGGAGAAGCGCCAGAAACACGTGTCATGGCTTCCATATTGGTCGATCGTAACTTTTTTTATGGCTTCGGCCTCGTAGCTGGGAAACAGCCTGTCGATCTTTGTCGGATCCCAACAGTTAGTGTCGGACAGGATTTCCTTGACTTTAAAGTTGTTTTCATAGGTAGTTAAAGAGGAAATCTTCCCCGTGTGGAGGCTTGGGATCCACCTGTCTTTTCTTATATGGACCGATGAGTTATAAATCGATAGCCACTATGAACCACTTCTTAAACATTATTTACACAACTACTTAAAAAAAATGGAAAACACTATAAAATTACTATTATGTTAAAAAAAAAAAAAATTTTAAACGCGTTGCTAAAATTATGCATACACAAACTTGTCCCACGCAAAATTTAGCATCACTCACCCTGCTTAATAAAATGATTTCTCCATCATCATATGCATGCACTTAGTTCATTTTCATTGTGCTCTTGACAAACAAGACCAATGCTCATTATTTTGTCATTTTGGTGGGAAATTATGACGCTGGAATTATACCAAGAAAAACAAAAAAACACAATAAAATCACGCCAAAAAACAAGACCAATGCTCTTATGCTCAATATATAATCATTTTAGTTAGTAATTATCATGCCGGAACACACAACACATTAGGATTATGCTAATACTGTATATCCCTTTCCTATATTAAAACCATGTGAATAAACCAAAGGCCCTCTCTATTTCTCTCGAAAACTTCTCAGACAGCTGTTCATTGCTGCGCCATTTTTTATACTACACCACTGTATAACCCACAGAAAAGAAAACCCCTCAAGTTCCTACACTTTTCTCCTGAATCCTGATACATATTTCCTTATTTCTACTCACGGTTCTTGAAAAATCACTGCTTTTTAATGGCAGAGATTCAAGAAAGGGCAAAAGAAGGAGACATGACTACTCCAGATGGTCATACTTTAGGACTGAAAATCCAGAAAGCTCGAGAGATCTACAACAATGGAGGAGGGTTTGAAGATGATAAGCCCACAAAGGGTGAAGTTATGTCGTGGTACTTGTACAGCCTGTGTTCTTACTTTGTGCACACTGTTCTTATACCCATTGTGTTCCCGCTTATTATCAGCCAGACGGTGGCGGGCCCGCCGGAGCCGCCGCAGGGGTGGTTGAAGAGCTTTAAGGGTTTGAAGTGCAAGCAGAGTCAGATGCAACTGTAAGTTTTGAGTTTTGTCTTGTTTTTTTGGGATTTTTTGGCGAATAGTTTGTCCCGTTTACGTGTGAGAAGTACGGAGAGGGGAATTTAGGGTTAGAAAGTTTCCTATTTTGTGATTGTGTGACAATTTGATGGCTAAAATGTGGGAAATTGGTTCTTGCATGGAAGAACAGAGGGTAGTTAGACATTCAAGTTTTGGTATACAAACAATTTTCTTTAAATAATTTTACTGTGAAAAAGTTAGCATACACGGATTAAGTATGTGTTCTTAGCTATTGATGTTAAGATTAGTTAGGTTTGTAGCCATTTGGAGTAGCATAACCAATTTTCTTTAAATTATTTCAGTATGGTGGTTGTATAAGTAAGTCTCTGTTTTGAAACACAACCAATTTTCTTTAAAAATAATTTCAGTATGAAAAAGTTAGTAAGTTCGAATTAAGTATGTGTTCTTAGCTCTTGATGTTAAGATTTGTTAGGTTTGTAGCCATTTGGAGTAGCACAACCAATTTTCTTTAAATTATTTCAGCATATGGTGGTTCTTACCTTATTCAGATTAAGTCTCTGTTCTTAGTTCTTGATGTTAAGATTATGAGTTTAAATGGTGTTTCTTGTTAAATTAAGAACTAATCTTCATGCTTAATCACAGATATGAAGGACTAGTTCTCAAGACAATCAAAGTTGGTAGCAAAAATTTCTCCCCACTGGAATGGACTTCAATTTCCTGGATCACAGGCCTACTTCTCTCTGCACCAATACTCGGCGTCTCGATCCTCCTGGATTACAGCCACTATCAACAGCTCATAGCCGGTGCAGCCACAGGCGTCGGAGCCCTGTTCTGCCTCCCGGCTGGCTTCTTCAGAAAGTCGTGGATCTTTCCGCCCTACATTGCTGCCATAGTGGCAGCAAACACAATCGTCGGAGCAGCCCACGCGCGACACCTCGGCCTTATGATCCGCGGTTTCACGGGCTACACTATAAGGAGAAGAGATTTTTCAAACAGAAGATCTTTTAGAAGCTGGTTGTCTCTTTACTCAACAGCAGCAGGGTGTTTGGGGGCTGCTATCATGGCTTCATTCACATACCATATGTTGAGCCACTCGGATCATTTCACTAACTTATGGGTTGTTTCGATATTCAGTGGCCTCACTTGGGGTGTAGGAAATGGTTCACATTTTCTCCACGAATAGAGCTACCGAAACTTATAACGACTCTGAATCGAGTTCTGCACCTATGACTCATGTGCTGTCGATTTTCAGATATCCCCAGGCAGCCGAGGGTCTTGCTGGGGTTTTCCTCTCGTCTTTTATCTCGATGTGCATCTTTGGAGCAGGACTGCTTTATGCGTTGGGTTATCTTTGCATAAAATCGGAGAACATTTTGTTTCTGTGGCTCGTTTATTTCATGGTTCCGATGCTAACTCTTCCACTAGCACATCCACTGCAGCAAAGCATGAAATTAGATGCCGAGAAAATGCAGCTTCTTGGCTTCATACTTTCGACTTTGACATCAGGGTTTGGGTTCTATTACAGATCAATCAATTGGAACAAAAGTCATCTCCTTTTCTTTGGCGCCGTTCAGGGCTCTGCAACGGGTTCGTTCACGTCTCTCAAATACTTGGCATTTCACTTTTTACATGCATAAAATCTATCAAGTGTTTAAAGTTTTTGTATTACTGTCACTGAAAACCAGTTAATACTGACCAACTAGTACCTTTTAATAAAACAACTAATACTCTTTAGAAAATTTTGCTTAAAGTTTTCTACTTTTTAAAAGGTCTGCTACATGCATTTGGAAGGGTTCTGTGGTTGGATTGTTCTCCTGCAGGTAAAGAAGGTGCGTTCTCCGTGTGGTTCTCGTGGGCTCGTGCACTGGGGGCGTGTGCAGGATTTGCAGTGTCGACTGCCCTGCCTGGAAATGCTGGGAGAGCATTTGGAGTTTTGTTTATTGCTGGATTAATTGGGATGGTTGTGTTGATCTTTGGAAATATTAGCAGCTTCAGAGGGGCAAAAGCAGCTGGACATGTAGTGAGGAGTGAGGCGGTAATACTTTGTACTTAATAAGCTTGTAATTTCATAATTCTTTTGTAACATGTGGTACTACTAAATGTTTCTTTTTTTGTTGCTTCATTATGTTCAGCAGTAATGTTTTTGTTATGGCTTAGGAGATATGCTGCGGTAATACTTTGTACGTGATAAGTTTGTAATTTTATAATTCTTTTGTAACATGTGGTACTATGTCCTTCTCTATTGTTGTTTCTTTATGTTCAGCAATAATATTTCTGCGATGACTGAGGAAATATGTTTTTAAGTACAGTAAATTCTTTAGATTAACAGTTCAATGTTTTTATTTAGCAGTGTGTACACTAAATTATTCAATAATCCCGTTGATTTATATGTCTAGTTCAAACTGGACAAATAGGGTGAGGTATTGCCTAAAATCTAACCAACCGTCCAGCTACGTTTCTTGTCAAGAAAATGTTCTTTGTTCAGAATTGAATTTATGTAGAAGGCTAACTCAACTTATTGAGTTTAGCATCATTAGGTTGCACTTGGATTTAAAGATACATGCATGTTACAAACTCGGAACCCATTTCGGACCCGATTGAGCTTTTCCAAACCCTGTCTGAGACCCATTTGACTGGATTGCTACTCGTCCTGCTGTGGCCAGGTTTAAATCCAATCCATTATTCTTCCTACTTAAAACTGCAACTCGCCATTTTAAGGCTCATATTATCGTTTGTCTACTCAAAATTGGTTTAGGAAAGTACATGTGCACAAGTTGATCATCAGGAAGAAAATGCGCTAGATCAATCATCAAAGTAGTAAGAACACCATAAAATATGCAAATAACAATCCTCTAACCATCAATAAGTAGAATAAACTCCAACTGAACTTATAAGCAACTGCGAAAATGAAGTTTTTTGAAAGATGAGGGTGCGGCAGGAGTCTTTCATTTGACATATTAATTTGATCACTTGATGAAAAAATGATTTTAACAAAATTTGCAAGCACATATGTATACCATGCAATTTTTACCATCATGGATACATGTTTGGTAAAATAATTTCCCCATCATGTGTCAAATTCACATGTACTTAGTTCATTGTGCTCTTGACAAACCAGACCGATGCACATCAAGTCATTATTCTATTATTGTGGTTGGAATTACCATGTTGGGGTAACATCAAGAAAAACAAAACACAACAGAATTATGCTAATAATATACCTTTCCTGTATAAAAACCGTGTGGATAAACCGAGGTTTCTCTCCCTCCCTCCCTCTCTCTCTCGAAAAATTACAGCCAGCTGTTCATGCTACAAGTCTACAACACACACTACATATTGAACTCCACAGAAAACCTCTCAAGTTCCTATATTTTTCTCCTGATACACAGCAGATATTGCCATTGGCAGTTCTTGGAAACTTGCTGTTTCAAGAGAGTAAAAGGCAGAGATTCTAGAAAAATAATTACAAGAGATGGCCACACCATATAAGCCTACAGATGATGAAGTTAGGTCATGGTTCTTGTTTGGCCTTTGTTCCTACTTTGTGCACACTGTCTTTATTCCCATTGTGTTCCCAATTATCATCAGCCAAACGGTCCCGGGTTTGAAGCAGCAGAGTCTGTAAGTTCTAAATTCTGTTTGGACTTATTTCCAAATAATCCTACCCGTATACGTAGGAGAGGTGAAACTGTAGAAAATTACAGTCTTGTATGCACCAGGTGCATCGTTGTAACTCAAGTGCATATTTAAACGGCATTAGTTGTTTTCACTGAATATTATTAGTTGTTTTCATTGAACAGTGTTAAACTGTACACCAAATGTTGTTCAATGAAAACAATCAATATTGTTCGGTGAAAAACAATTAATACTGTTAAAAAATGCACTTAAGTTGCATGCGCACCTTTTGTTCAAGAGACTTGTAGAAAATAGGTTTTTCAATGAAAGAACAGGCCAGTTTTCTTTAAATTATGCAATATGGAAAAGTTAGCATATTCAGATTATGTACTAAGAACTAATATCTATGCTTTCTCACAGATATGAAGAACTGGTTCACAGGACAATCAAAATTGGCAACAAGAGTTTCTCTCCACTGGAATGGACTTCAATATCTTGGATGACAGGCCTAATACTATCTGCACCTACGCTCGCCATCGCCTCGATCCTCGTGGATTACAACCACTTCCAACGACATATAGCCGCTGCAGCCTCAGTCATCGGAGCCCTGCTCTGCCTTACTGCCGCCTTTTTCAGAAAATCATGGATCTTTCCACCCTACATTGCCACCATTGTGGTGGCAAACACCGTCGTGGGAGCGCCCATGCACGACACCTCGGCCTAATGATCCGAGGTTTCACGGGCTCCACTATAATGAGTCGACAATTTGCAAACAGAAGATCTTTTGGCAGTTGGTTGTCCATTAACTCAACAGCAGCAGGATGTTTAGGAGTTACCATCTTGACTTTTTTCACGTACTTTGCGTTGACCCACTCAGACCACGCCAGTAACTTGTGGGCTGTTCCTATATTCAGTGGCCTCACATGGGGTTTAGGAGTAGTTCACATTTTCTTCACAGAAAGAGCTGAAACACATAATGACTCTCAATCAAATTCTGCACCTATGACTCATGTGCTGTCGGTTTTCAGATATTCCCATGCAGCTGAGAGTCTGGCCGGGGTGTTTCTCTCGTCTTTTACTTCAATGTGCGTCTTTGGAGCAGGACTGCTTTATGCATTAGGTTGTGTTTGGATACCATATAACTTGTTGTTTCTATGGCTCATGTATTTCACGGTTCCGATGCTATCTCTTCTGATGGCATATCCTCTGCAGCAAAGCATGAAATTAGACGCTGAGATAATGCAGCTTCTTGGCTTCATACTTTCAGCTTTGACATCAGGCTTTGTATTCTATTACAGAAGTAACAGAACAACCATTTGGAGTAAAGTGTGCCTTGTTTTCTTTGGAGGTGTTCAAGGCACTGCAGCAGGTATGTTGCCATCTTTAACTGCTCAGAATTCTACTTTTTATTTACAGAATGTATCAAATGTTTAAAGTTATCTCCCTTTTGACAGGTTTGCTGCATGCATATGGAAGGGTTCTGTGGTTGGATTGTTCTCCTGCTGGTAAAGAAGGCGCGTTTTCGGTGTGGTTCTCGTGGGCTAGTGCAGTTGGGGCATGTGCAGGATTCACAATGGCGACTGCCCTGCCTCAAAATGTTGGAACAGCATTTGGAGTTTCGTTTTGTGCTGGGATTGTTGGGATGGTTGTGTTGATCTTTGGGATTATTAGCAGCTTCAGAAGGGCAAAAGCAGCTCAATAACAGAGGCTCCGCTTCAAGGAAAGGATGAAGTTAAAATTTAAGAACTGTTTTCTTTTTTAACTTCTTTTTGTAATTTCATAAATCCATTGGTTAAAATGGAATTAAAATAGCCTGACATATACCGGGCACCTAGTGCACAAAAAACTAACTATTTAAGGAATTTGGCTGTATTTGAAATTTGTATAGATTCAAAATTTTGTATTTCAAACTCTCCATTCAGATGCAACCTACAGTCCGGACATATATTCAATCACATCATGGCTATCATTTACAAGAGAAAAGTGAATCTTAAACAAGATGAATTATCACAATCTTAAACTTGAAACTCAGTGCTGAAATTTCTTGATTCAGTATCAGATCATCCACAAGAGATATCACCAAAAGCATACTGCACATGCATGAGGCTCATGCAAGTGCTACATTCAAGCATACTGCACATGCTTGAGGCTCATGCAAGTGCTACATTCAAGCATACTGCAATGACCTTAAAACCATAAAATGACAACATGAAAGGCCTTGGATGGGTTCAACCTGCCCCACCAGGTGGGCTTGAACTGGCCGATTCTTATCCCTATTTAAAACTAGCACTCACCCTTTTAAGGCTCATCGCTCTATCTTCTCTATTTAGCACTCGAAAAACTGCATTCTAATTAGGACCATATATGCGCGCAAGTTGAATCAAAAAAACAGAAAATGAGCTATATCAAAGTACTTAGAACACCATAAGTATGCGAAAACCACCCAATCCAATACTCTGCAGGACTGCAACAAAATAAATCAAAAAGTTGAATAAACTCTGAAGAACCGAGCTTACAAGCAACTACAAAAATTATGAGGAGGAGTGTCTTAGAAAGATCAGGGGTGATTCCAGCAATAATTAGGTGCTGCAATGTAGGCTTTTCTTCAACCACCAAAGTTGAGCTTCTTCATTACTTTTGCATAAGCCAAATGGACTATACCAGGTTTTCTGAGCCGTCGTATTGACTTCTTAGACTGCAATAACAAACAAACTAACTTAATTTTACGTTAAGTTAGTACAGTTTAGAAGTAAAAAGTTAAAGTGGAAACGTTAAATAGTTAAAGTAGAGCAGTGTTGGGGCAGAAGTAGGAAATTCGAAGCATCTTTAACTACAAACAAAAGGAAATATACGAGTCTAAATCGATCAAATGAACAAATGCACTATTAGTTCAATCATTTTTCTCTTTTGTGGAGCATGGTAACAAAATATTTCAAATAATATCTGGCACAAGAGATGAATTACAAGTCTTCTTGTATGTAATATACCCCAAAATCATCTGTGTGTTTGTCCAAGCTATATACCCAGTATTTAGAATAAATATATGTATATCAGAGGCAAGCACCTTTCGCAGAGTAAATTAACAAACTATCTTACAAGAAAAAAGCTCCTGTTGCAATATATGCTCAAAGACTGGCACCCATAGTTATTAAAAGCGCTCTTTTTTTCTATTAAATGCACTCGGGCGCCAGCCATCGTTCTGCCATAGGCCCAGGCGGTTGGGATTTTAAAGGCGCTGGGCGCCTTTCGCGGCGCTTAAGGCGTGCCTTTATGTAAATAACATCGAATAATAAAAATACTATCTCTTAAGTCTTAATATTTAAGTGAATCATCTAGGGTTTCAAGATTCACTTTTTATCAAGTATAATTGTGCTCTCTTTGAGGGATATAGATGAAAGCAATGAGTGGGTGGTTGGTCTAATGGAAGATGAAGATGAGTTGGTTCACCAAGGTAAAAATTTGACTTGGGGTATTGCAGCTAAGCCATGGTTATTTACTAAGAAATTATCAAGGTCTTATGTTGTTTTTTCCAGGGGATGCAAGGCCTAATTAAGGCGCTTGGGTTCTCAAACTTCCAAATAACTATGGAATGAAGTACCTATTAAAGGTTATCCCATCCTTCTACTATCGATTTTCCCAAGTCAAGGGCAACTATTTGTAATACAGCTAGCATAATTCAAGTATAGGCACGATAACTGCAACCTCTCTAATTATGAAACAAATGGATAACAAACTTCCAATGGAACCTGGTTTTTCACAATAACTTAGATTGCAAATATCCACTTAGTTTTTTATGAGAGTGATTATATGGCAAACCTTTGAAAATGCATTATGTCTCTTCCCCGCCTTCCAACGCCTGATTTGGCCGTCATTCATTAGTCTAAATCTTTCTTTAAAAGACCTAGTAATTGAAAGTAATGAATAATCAGCATTCTAGACACAGCTTATAAAAAATTATGTAATAAAATATATCACAATTATAGGCACGTCAGCCTATCAGGAATCATATACATACGAGTAGCCCTTCATTTTTATTTTTTTGACTTTGGAAGTTACTGGGGTCCTTAGTTTCCAGCTGTTCTTCTTCTTCCTTTCCCTCTGCTTGGCAGCAGTAATATGACGTACTTGGATCAACTGTAAGACAATTTCAAATTTCAATACGAAAAGAACGAGAAAGAAACAATCAAACAAAATATATACAAATTACATGCCACCAATGAGCATAGAACTGAATATATCTCATTGGTATCCAACAACAGTTCCGTTACCATGATATAAATAGTTAAATACACAAAACCCAACAAATAAACAAGAAAACAGCAGCATTAGTACCTATTGCATAACACTATAAAAAAACATTTCACAGGGGAAAAACAAAATTATTATAATGCCAGGATCTAAATAACAGTAGAGCACCACCATTAACAAGTATCAAGAGGTTGTCAATTTGATGACTGTCAACAGAAACAGAGATAACGTATGACTAAACTTGACATCAAACCCACCAATCAACTCGGTTAAAAGTCTCAAGACATATGAATGGATTTCAAGAGAAATGTGCAATTCATCATCAAATAACTTTAGCAGATGGTAGAAGCAAAAATAGAAACTCAAATGTACTCAATCTAGATCAGAATTTCATCAAAATTTAATTAATTACAGATGATACTAGGCAGAAGTATGTTATTCTGTTGTCATCCTATGCAACCAACAAAGCGCAAGGTACTAAATGAAAAGCAAGATGAAAATTTAGTTTCTGGAAAGAAGCAATGAATCCCATCCTAAATGTGTAAAATTAAACATATCCAGATTGGGAGTTTGAATAATACAATCCCATAGCTAAAACACAACATCCATTCAATCACCAAGAATATCCATGGTACTGAGAATAAAATATCAAGAAATAGAGAGTACCAAAAATGGCAAACTTACAGAGAGTGGCGAGTGGGAGAGATGAGAGGTAATCGGAGCGGCGTTGAGCTGGGAAGTGAAGTAGAGCGAAATTACGGAATTGGTAAAAATTGAGGGTTTGTGGAGCAAATTGGGAGAAGTGTGAAGAGGACGAATGTGGGAGAAAGTGTGGCGGTGATGGCGGTGGAGCTTAGGAGATGAATGAGCGGCTGCTAACGAGCGGAGCCTCCAGTACCATCTCTGCATCATTTCGGTGTTTTTTTTTGCTGTGTGTGAAAGATGGAGGTTTTGGGAATCAGGCATTAGGAATTTGGAGTGAGGGTGCGCTACTATTTTGTATACTTTGGAGAAAAAGGAAAATAAAAATAATTAATTAATTGATTAACTAAGTAAAAGATAAAAAATAAAAAAATGAACATGTCTGGTTGAGAGGTTAAACGATACGGAATACGATTGGAATACAAAGTATCATATGTATCATTATCATCGTATACCAATACTAATGCAAAATGGATGTTTAGCACGAGGAGTCACTCTCCTGTGCACCACATGTACCAATTCAAATTGGTGCATTCTAAACCCTAACCCCTAAACATTAAATCCTAAATCATATATGGACCATTCGGGTCGGGTGAACTATGAACCACTTGGGTCGAGTGAACCATGAACCACTCGGGCCGAGTTTGGGGTCGGGTTGGGTATTAAAATATTTTTAAAAAAAACATTTAAAACTGAAATTAAAGTTAAAAGAAAACCGAAATTGAAAAAAGAAAAAAAAGTTAAAACTAAAAAAAATTAAAAATAGAACTTTTAAAATTAAATCACAAATTTTATTGATGCATGTGGTGCACAGAGAATTTGTCTGAGTGATTTTTCTTATCAAAATGCAAAATTGATGTTTGGCACGAGTGATTTTTTTTATAAAAATGGATTCATATACTAAAAGTGTTAAATGTCAAATGCCATGTTACACATAATTTTCTTTTAAAAGTGTACGAACACTCCCCTCTAAATCGACAAACTTATGTATAGTTGGGAGCTTTTATTCCTCCAAAAAAGTAACTCAAGTTTAGTACTTTAAATAAATAAAAAATTAATTATTATTCTTTGTATAAATAAAAACTTGATACTTATATTTGAAAGAAATTATTTAAAAACATATATCCAAAATAATTTCAGTAAATCAAACATTAGTTCAAAATGACAAAGTATAGTGTGAACAAGTTTTACGGTGAAACTGGTTAAGGAGTGTGACTTATATTACTAAAGAGTGTGACTTTTTACTGTAAAGAGTGTGACGTTTTACTATAAAGAGTATTACTCGTAAAAGTGAAGGGTGTGACTTATATTATATCAAAGAGTGTCATATTGATAACTGAAGGGTGTGACTTATATTATTAAAGAGTATGTCTATAAAAAAATCAAGTTTCACGGTGAACAAGTTTCACAGCATACCAACTCGTTCAAAATATATCTCATCCTCATTACATATCAAACAGCACAAATATAAAAAGTTTCACACAATCATTCTCATTATTATCATCATTATCATTATTATTATTATTATTATTATTCTCATTCCTTTTTTTTTTGAAAGCATATTATTCTCATTCCTTGTCACGTATTAATTGGCCCCTTAAAATACTATTATCATGAAAAATTGGACATTTCAAGCAAACCCCGGGGGATGGACATGATTTTCATAGAACAGATTTCTAAAAAGATATCTTAATATTTTAATTAATTCCTAAGGTCATGTTTGTTTTTCATTAGGAGGTGTGAATAGGAGATGAGCTTCCCCATCTAAGTTACTTTTCGAATTTGCATATTTCATCATCAATTTAAAGGGCAGTTTGGTCTGACTTGGGAATGGTAATAATAATGGGTATCGTTGGGGGTCAATCACTAAGAGTTATTGATTGCATTATTATTGTTTGGTTAGAACATCAATAATGGATATCATGTCAGGTGGATTGAATGATTGAGGATAATCAATTGTTTATTTATATTCATAGTACTTGTGTATCAAAGTTAGCAAGCAACATCAGTAGAAGTGATTCACATTATCCATTTCCATTACCTCCAACCAAGCGGACCCTAAATACACATTCACATCTATTATATATTTACACCCCTAAAAATATCGTATCACTACTTTTCTTACACATTTCTTTCATATAATTATGTTACACTAACTAACAATAATAAATTAATGTGTCATTATCATTAAAAAAATATTGATTTGACATAAAATCCTACATAATCCTATCACATACAATAAAAACAAACACATATTACTATTCATAAGATTTGTTTCATCCATTTTTTTCTCCATCCAAATTTGTCTCATCCACCTCAAGCCAAAAACAAACATGACCTAAGGGTTTGTTTGTTTACAACGTGGGAAGCCATTCCCAGAATTTCAAATCTCAAATCCTTGTTAGTTTATCGGGAATTCGTTATATGATTTTAAATCCTCCAAAATTAGAGTCTATAATATCTATAATACATATTTACTTTTTTCAAATATAATATTCAATACATTATCAATCATCTATCATATAATTTTCAATTATTATTATCTGTCCACCTCAATATTCCTCTTTTATACTTTTTTTTTATCAAAAAAATAATTTTATTAAAACACTCCTTGGGCAAGACAATATAAGGTATATCCAAGCCTCCATATAATATACATATAATATACACACATCAATCTAACAATCATTCAATCATTTCTATATCACTTTTACAATATAATATTTTTCCTTACATCAACTTTTTCAAAATCATACTCTATTTTTTTTAGATAAAGAAAACCACATTCTATTAAATTCTATAAAATCCATGCTCTCAAACATAAACAAAATACAGATACACTTTTTAGTTTATTCCAAATTTCCCAAACAAAGTTTCAAATCCCCACAAAATTGTAAACAAACAAAGGCTAAAAGATCTCAGAAGATGAAAAAAAAATTCAATAATTTTTGGCTAAATCTTGTATGCAGGTAGGTGCATCGTGCACTCATAGTGAATTTAGTATAAATAAGTTGTATATTTTAGTATAACAAATTACATTATTTTAAAATGCACTACAAATGCACAGTATATTTAGATGGATACGAGACTCACACGTAATTATTAACAAGGGAGGACATAAAGAATAACTAAGATATATCTATGTATGTCATTGATACAAATTATCTAAAACAACACTTATAATGAAATAGATGAAGTACATCTATACTAATCTAATAACAAAATGTTGTGCCAAAAAATTGTTACTAATTTTGCTGTAAAATCTTATAACTATTTAAAAAGTGGCTTGCATTTGAGAAATATTATTTTCCTAATGTACCCCTCCAAATTTAAGTGTTGAACTATTTTACCCATACTATTTTAATTTATTTTTATAAGATTTAACTTAATCACAATATAGTATATGGCTTCTCAGATCCTTCTCAGGGATTGAAAACGTTCTCTTTGTATCCCGTCCCACCGTCATGAGAAATTTTACTGGTGGTGGGCTTTGTAGGCAGTGCCGCGGCGCCGCCACTCATACGGATGACGCGCTTCAAGTCGCATGGGCGCTCTGTTACGAGGAGGGGCGGCACGGGGAGGGCAGGAGAACCATGAGGAAGGGTCGCAAATGCAATGGAGAAGAGGATGAGATAGGTCAGGGAGTCTCCGACCTCCGGCACCATTTTCCGGAATTCAGCTCCCAAACGATTTGTTTCTTCGCCACCCCTTTAAATCTGTGAAGAGGTACACACAATAGTCCACACTCTTTAACTTTGCAGTACATAGATTCATTATTACATATTCTAATGTACATGGCTCATTTATTGTATTTCCCTGAATTTGGATTCTATTTCTGTGAATTTTGGTGTTTAATTTCTGCTTGAGTTATTACTCCCTGGAGTTGGGTACATAAGTCAGAGGGATATATAGATTCATGCTTTATGCATCGGCCTAAGCAATTCCCTCTATACCATTCTGCTGCTCTGCACAAATGACAAATTAATCTCTAACCTACATAAAACCATTTTCAATACTTTTTTTCCCAATGATATGATATTTGAATTGTTTATAGGAGTATATCGTCTTCAATTTTATTTGAATTTCTGTTGATACTCAAAGATCGCGGGGAACTTACATTATCAATATTTCTAAATTTTATACAGGTTAAGTGCTTGTGATTGTGATATTCATGGATATGCGGTTTAGCAAGATTATATGATAAATTATACGTGCAGGTATATGATCTGTAACATGTTTTCTTATATCTTTGCAATTGTAGACTATAATATGTGATTATATTACTCATTAAATGTCAGAAATGATTAATTCACGTGAATTTCTTTGGTAATTTGTTTTTCCACTTCATAAATTATTTGGGGTAATTAAATCCGGAATCCACATTAAACAAAGCAATGAGTAAATCTTTTAGATATCTGCATTTGTATTCATGCTTTGGCATTTATAAAGAGTCTCACGTTAGAAAAGATATGAACCTCATTTAAATGATACATCAAATATCATATGATAATTTAACAATTAAAATTGAGAGTGAATTTTAAGATTCTTAAATTAAACTGTTTTAGAGTCAAGGAGAATCCTTAACCCTCTGATGATAAAGTATGTCTGTAACATAAACTAATTATGGGTAAAATGTGGATGAGTTGCATATAGTAATTAGGTAGATGACAAATATATGACACAAGAATGAAGGATTATAAGCTGCTAAACCTTCTAGGAAGCTTGAGTGCGCATTTGAAAGATCAAAATGGTCATAATTAGGATTCTATGCACGTGGATTGCTGTAGAAATATTGTAGGACTTATCACGGCCCTCATAGAAGTGTAACCATTTGAGAGGAAGAACACTAGCCAACCCAAGTGAGTTGCATCCTACTTTTGGGGGTTGTTTGGGGGGTTCTTGAGATTAGATCTAAGAGTTGACCCTAATTCGAGAAGTCTAGCCTCGTCTGTGGGATAAAGTTTCAAGGTCGTACACTATTACATGTTTTACATCCACACAAATCCGTGCGGGCTCGGCCCAAAGAGGACAACCATCATATGCTGAAGCTTCATTTTGTTTGTAATTTCTAATATTCGTCTTCTTTTTAAATTTTATAGATAATATCCATGCTAATGTCGAAAAAACAGAAATATGGATATATTAATTTAGGCTTGTGGAGAAGAAGTTGTGAACTAAATTATTTGACAAATCCTGTTATTTCTTGCTTCTGGAGGTAGTGAGAAAATTATACAAGAACAAATTTAGATTGAAGATACTCGAAAAGTCTTCCCCATTCTTAGTGGGTGTTTGCAACCTCATTTCAATAGTGTAGAAGCACTTATTTTAGAAGTTGGTTAGACCCAACTTCTTTGAAAAATAAGTGCTTCTAGGGGGTGAGTAGTGTTTGAAAACACCCCCTTAATTTTCTTAGACAGAGAGCTACTTATTTCTATCGAAAAGCATAGGGGATTTAGACAATCTTGAAAAGGTATCCTTTGTTTTCCTGTTCTTAAAATTGAAAATCAAGGCCCATAAAACTACCTAGAGAGAATATTTGCATGAATGTTCTTTTAATCTCAAAACATGATGTATTTAGGGGTTTTTGGCTGTGGATGTTGGTATATGTTATATATATGAATGTAGCACTAAAATATAATAATTTATGTATTAACTTCCAACTTACTGATCATGGCATGATTGCTTTTGCAATAGCATTTGAGGAACTATTATAGAACACACAAAATAAAAAATTAAGCAATTATGAGTTTACATGAAGTAGAAAAAAAAAAAAAGATATCGGGAGCGACGAATCAGCTAGGAGGAGCAACAATTAAATGGCGTCTTGAAATAAGTAGACGTTCATTGTGCCCATTTGACTCTCTGGTTCGGTGGTGTGCCTTACTCCATTGCAGCCGCCATTTGTGTCTTTATCTCAGGTTATGCGCTCATTGTGCCCATTTTTCCTCAATAATCTTTTAATGTAACCGATCTGTAATTTATTTTTGTTCTGGATTTAGCAGAATACCTTGTAATTTTCGCTTTCAGATTTAATATATATGCCGCTATGCTGAAATTGGGCGCCCTGACTTGGCGACTTAACATATACATTATGTGTTCATAATATTTATCATTTTGTGGTCTTTTTCTGTCTTTTGAGATAATGCACATTATTAGTGATGTCAAAGTTGATTGATAATTTATTCAAGTTCAAAATTGAGTTGGACATATGATGCCTAAGAAATGCAATTATGTTGAATTAATTTTGTGGTCGCATCTAGCTACTAAATAGAAGTCTTATTTAAATTGGTTGTTACTGATTGCATATCTAATTTGGATGCATCCTTTGGATTTTGCAGCTTGCTATACTAGCTGGATATGCAAATGATTAGATGGTGTAAATTTTTTGTTGTTGTCGATATAAGTGTTGATAACTCTTTCATTACTGCAAGACACGACTTGATCATTGCATTTGAAAGGTAAAAATCTGTTTATGCACATGCTCGATAGCATGTAACGTGATGAGACTTGAATCCTAGACATAGTACTCTTTGGTGTTAATTTGCTTAATTTAAATTATTCTCTGCTTTTCTTATTTTATTAATTTTTCTGTTCTTGATTCTTTATTCATCTCGCCTTTTTTTTTTTTTTTTTTTTTTTTACTTGAATACTTATGTGCATCAAATATTGGACGATGGACTATCTTTTTTTTTGGGGGTCTTGGTTCTTCGTAAAAGAAGCTTTTCAATCTTTTTTGGATGGAAATATATGGTGAATACATGCCAAATTTTGCTACTAATTAAAATATCTTTTCTAACATGAGATTTGAGGCAGAGGACATAATCCTGCCCTGCGAATTATGTTAGTTGCTTACTCATGTTCAAATAATTTGTAGGCGCATGAAGTCGGAGTAGTTCCCGTATAAGTAAACTTTCCACTGCAAGATTTATTGGAATCAGAATGTACCTCCTGAGAGACTTGATGATCATGAAAATCCTCTATCGCATTCTTCCAGTTGCCATAATTCAAGTTTTACAAACAAGGCATCAGATGAATATTTTGACTACTCGACTTTTCTCCGAGATATTGAAGCAAAGGTGCATTTTTTTTTCTTACGCAATCGAGTTTCAGATATCATTTTATCACAACATCCAAGCCAAGTGTCGTCACTTTTCAGGCTATCCATAATTACGTGGAGTTGAATGAGTTGGAAAATCCTCTAAACATGTGAATTCATGATTGCCTACGTGTTTGTGTTAATTCTCCTCTGGTGGTTAAAATCTCAAATTAATGGTTAGAGTCGAGAGTCTTCTTATCTGTATGTGAATTGTATTTTACTCATTTTTTTGTATTTTCCAGTGTCGATTCTTCTGATATAGCTTTGTTAGGAGGATTCATAGAGTTTTTCTTTGTTCTTCAGTTCTTACACTTGAAATATAATCTGATGATCGTTTAATGAACTTATAGGTACCTTTTTTTTTTTTTTAATCTATGTGTCTCATTGTGCAAAAATAAAATTGAATTGCTTTTCAGTTTAAATTCTGTAAGTGTGATAATATTGATCTATCATTGTTTCCTTTTCTACTTCTCCCATTCCTCCTACATTTACTAAAATTTTCATAAAAACACACATGGAACCCAGGTTGCAGAAGACGAGTGACATATCTTACATCATCTATGCTGATGATATTGGCTGAATTTGGTGAATTGCCTCATTTGACCAATGCCTCTGACCTCACCAATAACATATATATTGAATTGGTCAATAGGCAGACATATAGTGAATTGGTCAATAAGCAAACATAATCTCCCCCCCCCCCCACCTTGTTTTTTTTACATATTTTCAGATTTAATTATTGATAAGCTAGATCACATTCAGTGGTAAAGAACAAATTTGATGAAGTATGTGCTTCCTACTTGCTCATTCGACTGCTTTTTCTCTTTTTCAGTGTTATATTTAGATTTGTGTGTCGATTTTGGATTTAATTTTTATCCTATTTGTTTTTCTTTGTCTATTTTTAACTATGAATGAGAACTATTATTGATTTCTCTTCTACAAGGATTGTAACATATTTGTGCATATTTCTAGATTTCCGAATCGTAGATTCACTTTTCAATTAAATGAGTGTTTTGGATTTCCAGATTTGGAGGCTTAATTATAGTTAAGTTTGATTTCGTCTTCATGATCAAATCACTTTTAGTCCGCGTTTCCTAGCATATAATGCTTTGCGATATTTAAGTCAGAAGTTAATTAGATGTTTCATTGTGTTTTGTTTTAGATTCTTCATCCGTTTTTAAATTTGATTCTGAAAGAGAAAAGAGTAGGGTCTCTGTAACTGTTGTGAATGGAACTACATCTATCACTCTTTGGTAATGTTCTTCATTTCCATTTGCTAGCTAATACAATGTGGTTTATAATCCTTACTGTGGAAAAAACATTTTATCAAATATTTTGTTCTCTAAATTATGTCTTGCTTTTAGCTTTTCAAATAGATGTGCACTTCTGCATTTTTACTGACGTTTTCTTCTCTGGTATCAGGCTTCTGAATGGAAATCAACTAAGTGGTTCCTTGCCTGATGAACTTGGTTACCTAACCAACTTGGACAGTTTACAAGTTGATGAGAATCAAATATCTGGACAGATACCATTGTCCTTCGCTAACTTGACCCAAGCCAAACACATGTAAACATTTTTCTTTATTTCAAGATGTTACAGGGAGTCTTATTTTGTATGTATATGTATGTGTGTATATATGTGAGACTAATCTACCTTTTTAAGACACTAAAAAAATAATGTGGTTGTTGGCATTATATTTGCTTCATCTTATTTTCCTTCATGTTATCAGCCATGTGAACAATAATTCACTTCCTGGGCAAATACCACCACAACTCTCCTGACTTTCTTCTTCATTTGTAAGTGGGACTTCTGGCTTTTCACCAAAAAAATGGTTATGTATTAAAACTTGACGACAAACACTCTAATGATTATATTAAATTACGTGCAACGCACGTGGTAGATATTTAGTTTTAAAAACATCAACAAAGATAATATAGCTTAGGTGGTAGAGCAAATTTTGTTTTGTCTTCTATGCATATGATGTACAAGGTTCAATTCTCCATATCTACAACACGTATATACTAATTTTCTTTTAAGTATTTTCTAAATTATTACTATTTTTAAAGTAATACAATTTATATGAGAGCAAACAATGACATAGATGAATTACATCTATATCTATCTATACTTGTCTAATAACAAAATGTTGTGCCAAAAAATTGTTACTAATTTTGTTGTAAATTTTTAAAAACATTAACAAAGATGATATAGCTTAGGTGGTAGAGCATATTTTATTTTGTCTTCTATGCATATGAGGTACAAAGTTTAATTCCCCATATCTACAACACATATATACCAATTGTTTTTAAGTATTTTCTAAATTATTACTATTTTTAAAGTTATGAAATTTATACATATCCAATAATATTTGAGCAAACATAGTGATAAAAGTTTCCAACAAAATAATTATTATAAAATTGTCATGAAATTTTAAACGTTGCATATTAATGAATAAATTTTGTATTTAATATGAATACTTTTTTTTTTCTTAAATCAATTACTCTCTCCGTCTTTTTTCATATATCTCATTTGACTTTGACACATTTTTTAATAAGAGAGTTGTCATTGACATTTGAAATGAATAAATGAGTTTTTTTTTTTATAAAGGTGTTCTAGTCAATTTAAATTAATGAGATAAAAAGAAGTTGATTTTGTGTGTAATTATTAGTGACATGAGATATAATTTAGTGATGTTTGGAGATAGTTTGAAACGATAGAACTATTTTATTGCTATTTTGGGCATGTGAAAAAAATACGGTCCTTTCTGAATTTTGAGCAGTTAATCTAAATAAAGCGAGACTACTATATGTATATAAATTTATTATTTATATATTTATTAATATTATTATTTTGCATTATAAAATTTAAATTGATTAGTCCAATTATTATAAATTAGTCACGTGTATTTTTTTTACATTAGACTTAAATTATTAGTTGAATCATTTTAATTTAAATTATTCGTTTACGTTATTAGTTAATGTTGAACGACAATAGGTTGACTGTGATAAAACTCTGTACTCATACTTTTAAGCGAAAATACTATTTGGGACTAACATATGATAAATGGTCTTGATTATGGGAATAATGATGACCCCATCAGATAATAGACTTTATTTCAAATTTTAGAGAAAACATATTTTCTACTAATGATATTATATGTTATGACTATTAACAAGAGTTATGACAATCTCTTAAAAACATGGGGCTTTTTTTCAAGAGGACAATTTTTAATAATGGACAGTTATATATTGTCATATCTGGTTTGAAAATTTTGATATGCTTCATGAATGATAACAATAGCTGACAATCAATATGATTTATAAGGAAATAATTTAAAATCGTAAGAAAAAATAATATATTTCAAACTTATATTATTTAATAATATATTATTTTCCAATATTTTTTATCGCAACTCATTTTCACGCTAAATTTTGAAAGCAAAAAATGCTCACAAAAATCGTGCATTGCATCGATGAAAAAAAAATTGATCGTGTAATATATAAAATAAAAATAAAATTATATAAAAATATATAATACAGATAAAATATTTTTTCTATTCTATTTAATATGAAAATAAATATATTTCGCATCAAATTTATTTTATACTTATGAATCGTGCATCGCTTGGTTGATATATTAGTAACATTTAATACATATATGTATATATTTAAATCATATTCATAATCATCTGATACATAATGCTATAATATTAGTCGCTATTGCACACTACATAAAGTTACATTTATCACTCAAAAAATTATAATTCAAATTCTTAAATTTCACATTTCTCCACAATTTTAATTTTAATTCCTAAACATAAATATAATTTTAATTTCTTTCACTTGCTGTCGAAAAGAAACAAAAGTATAATTTTTTAAAGATGTCCCTAGATTTTCAAATCCATAAATTCCATCATCCGGAATTTTGTGCAAGAATTTCACAAACAGAAAAGTTTGATGCATTTAAAAAAAAAATTAAAGTAATTATTCAACAAGATATCCTCAAATACTAAGGTAAACTCATTTCAATTTTCAAAATGACCTAAAAGTCGGTAAAAATGACGTGATATGTTTGGTGTTATTCATTATATTTTTCAATATAAGTTTATAATAAAATATTATAAAACACCACGGCTTATGCAAAATCTCTTGAAAATTGAGGCTTTAATAAAATTAATTTTGAAAAAAAAAATATACCCACTTTTATTAATAACTAAAATTTTCTACCCTTTCATATAAAAAAAAAGATATTTACCCATTTTTTAATAAAAATACATATATGCCCTTATTAAAAAAATAAAATTATACCCACATGACCCACACTCTAATTATATATTAATTTTATAAATTAAATAAAAATATTAAATAATTTATATATTGCACCAATAGGATAAATAAATAAATAAATATTTCACATTAAAATAGTAATAAATAAATTTAACTATGTGGACCAATTATTTTTTATGTTCTTTACAATTATAAATATTATTAATTTCACTTTTAAAAATTGAATAAATCTTTTCTAATAATGATTTTTTCTAAACCTAATAATTGAATTTTACTGAACTCATATTCTTAATTTTAAAATTTGAATTCTAAAATTCATAACATGTATTTAAATGTAATATTTAATTAACACATAGTGTATATATATATATATATATAATGAGTATTTTGGGATGAGGGTAGTTCTGGGTGAAGGTATTTTACCATTTTGGGATAAAAAATATAAAATGAGTATATTTCTTTTATTCTTGTTATGATGGGTATAATCCTTTTTATTGTTATAAGTTTAGGCATATTTACCCTTTTTTACATTATTTTTATCTATGATCGGTTCATTCTTGGAATTCTTTTCCTAAATTCCATTATTCACGTTTGTCTTGTCATGTAATTTGCTTTATCCTCCTTATTTATAATAATTTGGTGCAAACCAATATAAATCAATATCAATTTCTTTTAAAATATTAAACCATCATGTCAAAATTATATTGTCTTACGCAAATGTGTCTCCTATTTATTTATTCTCTTTTTCTTTTTTCAAACAATATTAAAAAAAAGAACTTAATTTAATCCCCACATGACTAATTACCCTTATCTAATTGTAGTCTTGAACTTAACTTTCCTCCCAGTAATCGCTAGGAGCGTCCCATCCAATGAGTGTTTAACCATTGAATGAATGAAAATTAATGTTTAAGACTATTGTGGGTGTTCATTAGACTGGAGAGAGAATGTCATCCATCAAATGAAATAAATGGAGAGAGAAAATGTTTTTTTAAAAAAAAGTAGATAGAAATTGGATTAATGTGGAGCCCACAAAATGTGTATGAATGAATGATTGATAAACCATTGTAAAGTGTGTTTAAAAAATTAAATTTTATAAATTAATTATATATAAATAATGTAGAGGAGATAGAGTAGATGATATCATCCATCCATTGTGGATGTTCTAATCACCATTATTAAAAAATATATGGGAAACGAGTGTCACGTTTCTCTCAACAAAAGTAGCCATGAATGCCCCCAAGGGCATAGCCAAGTGGTAAAACTTGTGGTGATGTGGGGAGAAATCCCCCGGCAACGCAAGTTCGAACCCCGTGTGGGACAAATTCTTCATTGAAATATTATGGAGGTTTGTCCTGGGGATTGAATTCTGTTGGCTCTCTCCCACAAGTGTCTGTCACTTTGGCACATCCTTCAATTTACAACCCGCCCGACTGAGGGGCCAACGGCACGGGTGAGGGGAGTTTCTCGTCTCTTCTTCACAAAAAAAAAAAAAAAAGTAGCCATGAAAATTACAACTAGAAAAAGCTAGAAAAAAGTACACTTCAGTCCAATCATCCTCCCTTTTCTCACAGCTACTGTACTTTAAATCCCATTTAATCCAATTCCAAGAATTTAAAGAAAATCAGTAACCAGCTTTGTCGATTTTTTTTTTTTTAATAATTTAGTATTTGGTTAAAAAATTGATTACTTTGGAGGCCTAAAACTCATCAATCCTGTTTACATTAAAACATTCAAGTTATTCAATATAAAAAAAATCAAATGTTTTAGTGAAACATATTGTACTTTTAAAAAATGCATCTAAATTGTACCGTTCATCTTATGCATAACAAATAGTTAAAAAAAAAAAGTGGAGGACAAGCATTTCTCTATCATGTGCTTTTTTCCTCTCTAAATTTGATTTGGCTAGAGACTTTACAGTCTGAAAATATGCAATAATAAATAATTAAGTACTCATATTATACTTTTATTACACTAATTAATGTATTTTACTATATTTGATAGTATTTCACAGGTATATACATATATTCCGACGTAACAGTCCAAGAAAGTTGCACATCAGTTTATAAACAGTGTTATGTAGGGATATGAATGAACGCTATTAGTATATATCATCGAGTACTATTCACATGCCCATAAATCATCACCGTATATGCCAAGCGTTTACTGTTCTAGAGAGAGAAATATAAATACAAATCTCTGTACAATTATGAATTATCTATCTAGAGAGAAAAAATAAAGTACAAATCAAATCAGAAATGTGGGTGTGTATCTGAGAGAGAGAGAGAAAAGACATCGCCAAGAAAAGAAGCTTCGTTCTCCCCACAAAAACCCTACCTTCTCTAATTTATAGTTTTGGCGATTGAGACTTTAGCCAAGTTTTTCACTTAGTCCAGATCTAGAAACTGTGTTATTTTCTGTATGATTTTGTGTGGTTTTTGGGCAATAGGACGGGTTTAAGCGGAACAAGAGAGGTGCGTTTTTTTCTGATAGGTTGCAAAGAAATGTTGAGGTCCTGATTTGAAAGTTGCTTTGCGAGAAACTGAAGACCTTGATTCTGCGGTTAATTTTAATTTTAATTTATTTGGTTTGTATTTCGAAAGTGCTGTTTTTTTATTTATTTTTGAAATATGCTGGTAGTGAATGCGGTAGAAGGATGTGTATTTAGGTCCTGAGGTTGAAATGTTGGAAAATTGTGTAGACAAATGATTTGATTTGGAGTGTATGTGCCCTTGAATTTCTTTGTATGGAATGTTGCTTGGCAGATAGGGATACTGATTGAAGAGACTGTTATGCATCTCTGAGTCGATAGGGATTTGTGGTTTGTTTGGGAGCTGCTGAAACAACAAAGGTGCTAGTTTTTGATCGTTTCCTGCTTTAGTTTGATTTGATCACTGTTGGAGATTTGCGCTGGAGTGGTTAGGGGTACCTGGGAGTGTCACCATGTCGTCCTTGAGTCGAGAACTGGTGTTCTTAATACTGCAGTTCTTGGATGAAGAGAAGTTCAAGGAAACAGTACATAAGTGAGTTCTCTTTGTTGCTTTATGCCCTGAAATTTTGCATAATTTGTCTCATCTAGGTCATTGTTTCTTTGAGAATGCGATTAACTCAGGGGACACAAAGCATTTGCTTATGTCTTAGCACAAGTCCTCTTTATAAATTAAGCTTCAGAATAAATCTGCATTTTTCTGAAATGTGGGAGGTTTTGGCTCATTTTTTAGTATGAAGGTTAAACACCCACTTGCTTCGGGCCAGTGCATCGTTTTTCCTAAGCAGGACAAAGACAAAAGATATACTTGTCTTTATCTAATTTACTCCATTTGTCATAAGCTACTATTTTTTATCTAAAAGGAAAATGGTAGTTGCTTGGAAATATTTATGTTATGTCATGTTACGAGTTAGTTGGAGTTTGTTTCTGTATTTTAATCTTGGAACCATGAAATGTTTAGGTTGGAACAAGAATCTGGCTTTTTTTTCAATATGAAGTACTTGAGGATCAAGTTCAAGCTGGTGAATGGGATGAAGTCGAACGCTATTTAAGCGGCTTTACAAAGGTTGAGGATAACCGATATTCGATGAAAATTTTCTTTGAAATAAGAAAGCAGAAATATCTTGAAGCTCTTGATAGGTACAATTCCTTACAAAATTATGTACAATTTCTGATTATCAGATTATGTGCACATCTGTTAATAATCACTGCTTGCAAATATGTATATTTTTCAGGCAAGATCGATCAAAAAGCGGTTGAGATCCTTGTAAAGGATCTCAAGGTGTTTGCCTCTTTTAATGAAGATCTTTTCAAAGAGATCACCCAGCTTTTGACTCTCGACAATTTTAGGTAAGTTAAAGGTTGTATCCATATGTAGGTATGAACTTCACTGTGGGCCTATTCTATTTTATCTAAGAATATATTATTTAATGTTTCTAGGCAGAATGAGCAGCTCTCCAAATATGGAGACACAAAGTCTGCACGGAACATTATGCTAGTTGAACTTAAAAAGCTCATAGAAGCAAACCCATTGTTCCGTGACAAGCTCGCACTTCCTTCTTTCAAAGCTTCAAGGTTAAGAACACTTATTAACCAAAGGTATGAAATAGCTTTCACATGTGAATTTTATTTTTATCTTTGATTTTTAAAGCCTTTGCAAAGATCATGTGGGATTCTGTTTGCTGCATTTTCAGTTTAAACTGGCAGCATCAGCTTTGCAAGAATCCACGCCCAAATCCAGATATCAAAACGTTATTTACTGATCATAGCTGTTCTACTAGTAATGGCACACGAGTGCCACCTCCTACTAATTCTGGTCTAGCTGGACCAGTCCCCAAACCCGTGTTTTTTTCTTCCTCTTGGAGGTCATGGTGTACGAGAATTGTGGTTATTACTTTCAAATTAAGATACACATTTTTTTTTCGAGTCTCACATATTAAACTTTCCTTTTGAAGCCTTTCCAGCCTGTTGTTTCTCCTCCACCTAGTGCTATAGCAGGTTGGATGTCAAGTGCTAACCAGTCTATGCCTCATGCAGCTGTTGCTGCAGCTCCTCCTGGTCTTGTTCAGGCATCTAATTCTGGTCAGTTGTTTAACCTCTTATATTACATTCCAGAACTAGTTACATTATCAGTAAGTAATTATTAAATGTGACATGTTGTCCTCCATAATTATTCTCAGCTGCATTTCTGAAACATCCAAGAACACCTCCTGGTGGAATGGAATATCAGACTGCTGACTCAGAGCATTTGATGAAACGTCTGCGAGCTGGACAAGCTGATGAGGTGTTGGCATATATAACTGCTACTCTATTGTTTGTTTTTTAACATTTTGTCTTCTGCTTCATCACTTCTTTCTATATTAAATGTTTGGTAATGATCCACCGCCATATCATGACACGCTGTTGTTTACTAGGTTTCATTTTCTGGTCCTGCTCATCTGCCTAATAGCTTTTCACCAGATGACCTTCCCAAAACCGTTGTACGAAGTCTTAGTCAAGGATCAAATGTCATGAGCATGGATTTCCATCCACAACAACAGACAGTTCTTTTAGGTTCTAAACTTATTATATTGCTGAATTGTTCTACAAAATGGACATGGAAATGTTCTTGGTTCTTGATTATGTGACTTACATAATCTTCATTGTAGTTGGAACAAATGTTGGTGATATTAGCATATGGGAAGTTGGTTCGCGGGATAGATTAGCACTTAAAACATTTAAAGTTTGGGACATATCAGCTTGTTCAATGCCATTCCAAGTGAGTACTATTGGTTATTAAATATGCTTTGCTCCCGTTAGATTGACCTTTCATTTTCAAGGTCATTTATTTCTTTCTATTGAGACTGATCAGTGTTAATTGGCTGTTTAGACAACTTTGGTTAAAGATGCAACCATATCTGTCAATAGATGTGTTTGGGGCCCAGATGGATCTATACTTGGTAGGGAAAATATTCATTACTAAAACAGCACTAATTTTGTCAAAAATCATGTCAATCTTGTACTGTAGCTGCTAATATTCATCATATTTTGCTTTTCAAGGGGTTGCCTTTTCCAAGCACATTGTTCAGATATATACATATAGTCCATCTGGAGAGCTAAGACAACACTTAGAGGTTAGAACTTCTTCAGCCCCAACCCTCAGTTTGTCTTGTGCAGTATGAAGTACTAATTACTTTTCCAATATGTAGATTGATGCTCATACAGGTGGTGTTAACGATATTGCCTTTGCTCATCCAAATAAGCAGCTTTGCATTGTGACATGTGGAGATGACAAGACAATTAAGGTAACATAATAACAATTTGACCATTTGTAAAATCGTGTAGGTTCTTATATGGAAACTTGTGTAAACAGGTGTGGGATGCTGTTTCTGGGCGTAGACTATATATGTTTGAAGGTCATGAATCCCCTGTATATTCAGTATGTCCTCATTACAAAGAGAATATTCAGGTACAGTATTTGCATATTGCTTCCTCTTTCCTTCCTTACTGGAGTCCTCGTCGAAATCTGAATGAACTCCGTTGGAATTGTTTGATTTAAGATATGAGAAAGAGTCTTATTCTATTTCATTTTGCAGTTTATATTTTCCACGGCCATTGATGGAAAAATAAAAGCGTGGCTTTATGATTCCTTGGGATCAAGAGTAGATTATGATGCCCCAGGACTTTGGTGCCGCGACAATGGCATATAGTGCAGATGGAGCGAGGTTCTTTTGAAATTCCTTGTTTGATTTTTTTTAAAGATGCAATACCGAGTGATGTGGCTGATGAATTTAGCTTGGTAGAGATAGTCCTCTTGGCAGAGTTAAGCCTAAATATAATATACTGAATTGCTCCTTAATTTCTTAATTTCATTGCAATAATCTTTTTTGTGAAACCGAAGGTTCCAACTTCACAATTTTGTGCAATTAATCTGATGGCCCATCTTTGGACTTTATTGAAGCCTTTGCCTTTCTCAAGGTAACATGGATGCTTCTCTTCAATTGGAAATCAATAAGTTTTTGTGCAGCTTTTTGTTTCCAATAATTCCAATTTACCATGCAGCATACATAAATTGTGTACATCAGTGCTGCCATCTGAATGATATAATCTGCATAAAATTTTGATGGGAATTAGGGGCAAGAGACTCTCACAATTCTGGAAAACACCTTGCAGTTTTGAGAGCTCCAATACTTGGAATGTTCTTATATAAGTCCAATTCTCTGTAATGGTAGTCTCCTTACAAAAACATCACCTTAAATGAAATTCAAGTAATGTTCTGGCTCTCTAAATACGACAAGCACATTTGATAATTACACAAAATTGTAATAAATTTAAAACCTTCACTTCAAACTTATTTAATAATTTGTACCAATCTAGAGTAGGAAAGGAAGTATTAATTAACTGTTCAGACTTGTCCACAGAGTCTTTTTTTTTTTTTTTACTTTGTTTTGACTACATGAACCTGGCTGATTAATGTCCTTTTTTTTGAAACTTAGTTATTTCAGGTTGAAAGGTGATAAAATCATTCTTTATTAATTTATAAATTGATTGGCATATTCCTTTCAGACTCTTCTCTTGTGGAACCAGCAAAGAAGGTGAATCACACCTTGTTGAGTGGAATGAAAGTGAAGGCGCAATTAAGAGAACATATTCTGGTTTTCGGAAGCGTTCTTTAGGAGTTGTGCAGTTTGACACCACAAGGAACCGTTTCTTAGCTGCTGGTGACGAATTTCAGATTAAATTCTGGGACATGGATAATACCAACATACTTACTTATACAGACGGCGATGGGGGTCTTCCTGTTAGTATCTACTCATTTTTTTTTATTATCTTGGATAAATTCAGGAATCCTGAAGTTGTTGTGCATAATGCTTTTCTTGCAGGCAAGCCCTAGATTAAGATTTAATAAAGAAGGCTCGTTGCTTGCTGTTACAACAAGTGACAGTGGAATTAAGATATTGGCAAATGCTGATGGGCAGCGCATGTTGTCAATGCTAGAATCAAGAGCATTTGATGGTGCTCGTAGTCACTCTGAAGCAGTAAATACCAAAGTAAAATTCCATCTTTTTTCTTTTTATATTCTATTAGATTGTTACTCATTTTCTAGTAAGTGGGTTCTAATATCTATGCAATTTTCACCTACAGCCTGCAATTACCGGTGCATTAGGTCCTATGGCTAATGCTTCTGCATCAGGATCCCCTATGATTGAACGAACTGATCGTATTCCACAGCCAATGTCTCTTGGAAATCTTGTAATATTTTCAGTTTTCAATTTGTTAAGTTTATTTTCTTAAATAGTTATGTACGTGTATTTTAAGGCTGTTGCTATGATTATTTTACTCATTTCACTTGTGTAACACAGGCCACCATGGAAAGCAGCAGGTCAGCTGATGTAAAACCAAGGATTCTTGATTCTAATGACAAAATGAAAAGTTGGAAATTCCCTGATATCGCTGATTCATCTCAACTCAAGTCTCTGAAGTTACCTGACCCTCTGACACCGAGCAAAGTACAAATATATGCAGATAATTAATTGATTTCTTTGATCCTCATTTGTTGGAAGAATGTTCAGTTGAATAATTTCTCTCAACCTTCTCTGTAGTAACTTGGTGCCTGGTTTGTGGGGTTTTTTATCCTTCTAAAATAAATCCAGTTTTTCCTCTTGTTTCCCCATCTTTTATATTTGAGGATTAATCTGTGTAATGTACTGTAGATCGTGCGGTTGCTCTATACAAATTCTGGGTTAGCTGTACTAGCACTGGCTTCCAATGCTGTCCATAAGCTGTGGAAGTGGCAGCGCAATGACCGGAATCCCTCTGGCAAGGTTTGAATTTCGGTGTTCCATTTCTCTCTGAGATAAAAACAATAGTATTTACTATCCATCTGAGTACTTTCATATGCATTTTCAGTCTTGTACCTCAAGCGTGCCGCAGTTGTGGCAGCCTGCCAATGGAGCTCTCATGTCTAATGACTTGAATGATGCCAAATCATCTGAAGACTCAGTTTCTTGCATTGCCTTATCGAAAAATGATTCCTATGTTATGTCTGCTTCTGGGGGGAAAGTGTCCTTGTTCAACATGATGACTTTTAAGGTTTGCAAACATCTTGACAATCTAATTTGTGCTTTTGGTATTTTGAGTGACTATTGATATTGTGTTATATATTTTCAGGTCATGACAACTTTCATGCCACCACCTCCTGCTGCAACTTATCTTGCTTTCCATCCTCAGGATAACAATATCATTGCTATTGGAATGGAGGACTCAACAATACAAATATATAATGTTAGGGTAGATGAGGTAAATACTCTGACCTTTGATGAAGAGCTTGCATGGTTTCATTTATAGAATAAATCTTGCTGCTTATTACATTATCGACGGTTATCAATTTGGGAATCAACAAGAGTATTGCTTCGTGTTAATTAATTATACAATCTTTTGCAAGTCAATCTTTAATTCTATTAGCACATTATATTCTAACATTTTGGTAAGTATGGTTAGCTCATCATATTTTACATTTCTTGAAGAAACTACCTTTGTGTGGACAACATATTATGTCTTGAGTAAAACTTGCTTTGTTAGAGTTTCTAGTGTGAATTAAGGTTAACTAAAGTCGATACATTGAGGCTGTTGGTATTGTCGGTCAATGGTTGTGGCTTTCTGCTGCTTAACTATTTATTTTTAACATGACTGGAGTGGAATTGTCCCCTGCTGTCCTGAATTACTTGTATGAAATCATCAAATGAAAAGCAAGTTTTCTATTACTAGCTGGCTGTACTATAACTATAACTATAAGGGTATGTTTGTTTTGGGCTTATAGTGGGCGGGGAAATCTGGACTTTGAAATCTAGGATTTTAAAATCCTAATGAATAGTAAAATTTTATGTTTGTTTTGAGATTTTATAGGGTAGGATTATAAAAAAGTTGATTGATTTGTATTATTATAATGATTGAATGATTGAGTGTTGTGTTGGAAATTGTGTAAAAGTGATAATATTATTATTAATGGGAATAGGTGCAGATGTAGGGTTTAGGTTAGGTTTTAAATTGGATTTTGAAATCCTGATTTTAGTATTGTATTAAATGGGTATGTGGAATTGTAAAGTCCAAAGTCCGTCCGGAATAGTCTCAAAACAAACATACCCAGTGACTTTTACTGTGTCTTCTTAATCTTCCTTTAGGTGATGTTTGTCTTGGGTTTTTAATAACCAAGATTTGAGTTTTTGAAATTTAAAACTGGTTCTAGTTTGGGACTTTGAATTCCGGTTTTAAGAAACAACCACTACAACACCTATAAACCTAGTGTCACAGTTTCCAATGAAATCAATCCGCTCTCTTTACACTTTAATTTATTCAAATCATAATTCACACCATCCAATCATCACAATAACACTCAACATTAATATAATAATACAATATTTATCCACCCATACATAGTCTAAGCTTTTTAATATTTATAAAGTAGGTGCTTGCTAGGGCACTCTTCATTGAAAACTCATGAGTGTCGGTAGGGGCTTTCTGCCTTGTTATCAAAAAAGGGAGTTGGGTAAAAGCAAACTCCCTCCTTGGAGGAGCACGGGCTTAGTCAAGTAGAACCGGGTTGCGCTGCTTGATGCTCTGATCGAAAACAAATCAGTGGGGCCATGCCGGAACGACTGAATATGCGTTAGAAAGGTCAATCCCTCCCCTACGACACCAAAAAAACCGGGCTGAGCTTCTAAACAGCCCGCCCAAGATCCATAGAACAATATCGTGGCAACGTGAACCTAAGTGGTCATATTGAATCCTTGGGAACCATCACAAATGCGGCCGGCCTATGATTTGACATAAAGTAAAATCTCACCCTACTCAAATACCCAAAACAAATGCACAATTTACTATTTATCAGGATTTCAATACCATGATTTCAAACCCTGATTTTCGAAAGTCACTTCAAATCCAAAACAAATATCACCATAGTGATTCCTTTATTACTTAGAATAGTGGACATCATAGGTTCTGCTTGAGGTATGGGATCAGTTCATAGCTTTTGAAATTTAAAACTGGTTCTAGTTTGGGAATTTGAAATCCGGTTTTAAGAAACAACCACTACAACACCTATAAACCTAGTGTCACAGTTTCCAATGAAATCAATCCGCTCTCTTTACATTTTAATTTATTCAAATCATAATTCACATCATCCAATCATTACAATAACACTCAACATTAATATAATAATACAATATTTATCCACCCATACACATTGATTTGACATAAAGTAAAATCTCACCGTACTCAAATATCCAAAACAAATGCACAATTTACTATTTATCAGGATTTCAATACCATGATTTCAAACCCTGATTTTCGAAAGTCACTTCAAATCCAAAACAAATATCACCTTAGTGATTCCTTTATTACTTAGAATAGTGGACATCATAGGTTCTGCTTGAGGTATGGGATCAGTTCATAGCTTCTTTTTAAACGCCTTTGTCATAACTCAGCTTCATTTACACAATCACACTGGGGCATATGATAAATAATTTTTGATTTCACATGCTCTTATACTATTTAATATATCTGACCTCATCAGTAGATAATAGTGTAGCCTTCTATGCTATTGGTTCACTTAAATGTATCCAGTTTTCCGATTTTGTGCTATTAGTCGATTACTTTTATTTTATTGTACAATAGGTTAAAACCAAGCTCAAAGGTCACCAAAAACGAATCTCGGGGCTTGCATTTTTCTCAAAGTTTGAACATATTGGTCTCATCTGGAGCTGATGCACAGGCAAGTCTTGGCCAGATAAAGATCTTCTTTTCCTTTTCATATAATGAATCTAGATTATGACTTTTCTAAATCATGGTTTTTAATTTGTGTGGTTTTCCACTACTATGTATGCTGCAGCTGTTTATGTGGAGCATTGATGGATGGGAGAAGAAGAAATCGCGGCCTATCCAGGCACTTCCTGGTCACCCAACTCCCTGGTTGGAGAAACCAGAGTTCAGTTCCATAACAACCAATCTCATTTTGCTCGTTGTCCATGAAAGCCAACTGGCAGTTTATGATGCTCAACTTGAATGTATTCGCTCGGTAAGTCTCTTTCTTATTGTATTATAGTTTACAAATTAGAATGAAACAGTACTAGGATACTTGCCTACATCTGTACAAGCATATATGCCCAACATCTTCATCTTTATTGTGTATTTTACTTTTCTTGAAGACCTTGGTAACCTATTAATTGTAATATCATTGCAGTGGTATCCGAGGGATTCACTCTCTGCCCCGATTTCAAGTGCTATCTATTCATGTGATGGACTGTTGATCTTTACTGGATTTTGTGATGGTGCTGTTGGAATCTTTGAGGCTGAAGGCTTAGGCCTTCGATGTCGCATAGCACCAACTGCTTACATATCTGCCTCAATTTCCAGGTATGCCAACTGAAAGCATCTTGTATCTGCAAATGGGATACGCACACACATGATATATATACAGTTTTGATATGGGGTCCAACATCGACATAAACTATTTGTATCATGCTACAATGTACAAGTGTTTTATGCGTTGGGCTCCATAACAAACCCAGTCAGGCTCCATATTATTACTCCGTGTATATATATATATATATCTGATAGCATGATTGAAGATGTTATTTTTCATTATCTTCATCTCCTCAGCTGTATTGACATTAACTTACTTTGTTATGTAGCAATGGCAGTGCATTCCCTGTGGTGATTGCAGCACATCCATCGGATCCCTATCAATTTGCACTTGGCATGAGTGACGGTGCAGTTCATGTGATCGAATCATCAGAGGCTGAGACAAAGTGGGGTGGTTCGACTTCTCAAGATAACGGTGTTTTGCCTTCTATTGCATCAAGTTCTGCAATGAATAGTCAGCCATCAGAAACCCCATCAAGATGACTTTTTAAAAGTAACACGAATAGTTTTAGCCTTCTTCTATTGTAAAGTGTTTCGCTTTCCTTTCGGCTTTTGTTCCAGCGTAGAATGAGGAGGGGATAGTTGTACATTTTGGTTTTCCACAATACTTGGCGTGCCCAGCCATTGCTGCATTTTCATGCTCCATATTTTATAGTTGGTTCATGCTTTCTAATTAATGTCATACATTTCTTATTTAGACTCCCTCTTCCTCATGGCCGTTGTTAGTGAGGATTAAGGAGGTGTTTGCAATCATTTAAAAGAGACTAAGTACTTTTTTTTTTCTTTTTCAAATGAAAGCATTTAGATACTAGGATTCATGTGCAGTATTGCACGTACAATACCTGATCAAAATTTGCGGGTCAATACTCGGTTTGTTGGTCAAAGTCTAATGTTACAACATAAAGATCCACCCTCTCGTAGAAAGATGTTTTAAGTACGATGGATCGATTTAAATATCATCACTTTTTAATTTATTTATTTTTGTTAAGATGTGATATTTGTTGCACGAAACGTAGCCTAAACCTTGCAATATTTTGAAAAACTCCAGTACATAGTCTTTCCTATTTGAGTCGATCTTATGCGGCACTGTGTCTTTGTCTTTGTCGTTCATTATGTATTTTAAGAAGCGTCTTGATTATATAAAAAAAAAAGCAAGTCTGTTATTCCAAAATGTAAGTCTGATTATATTCCCATATTAACATTCGTTTTTTACGTGTAAATAAATAAGCGTTTTTCGATTATATAATAAGTTCTTGGCGTTTTTTAAAATATCTTATGAAGTCTGGTCTTTATTTTCAGTCATCTGAAGACTTAATCTTTTTATTTTAATTCGATTTCCAAAATAAATGACGTGTCAGTCACTTTTGGCAAAAGATAAAAAAAAAACACGTTCCGTTTTGAAACCAGTTTCCAGTTTCCCAACTCTCTTGAGTCAGAATCTAGTGTAGGTACCTCAAGTAAACAAACCACGACAATTTTTTTTTAGTCGTCTTGCTTCTAAAATCTCAAGTGACCATCTATTTTTTACCCTTTTGCCTTTTAAATCATAATGAAGAGACATTCTATTTTGGGCAGCACTACTTGCACCAACAAAGTTTGGTCAAATTTACTTCAAAAGGTAAAAATGAAAAATAAAATCCAGAACTGACTTTATACCGTAAAAAATACTGGTATGATTTAAAAGACTATTTCTCTCCTTTTAAAGTAAAATTTCTTCTAATTCTCAATCTAGAAGATTATTTATGAGGCAAGGTTTATTTAGATTTAATTGCAGATAAAACCACAAACTTTTCTTAAGTTGCAATATATTTTAAACTTTTGAATTTTGATAAACAAAATCTAAATTTAAGTTTTATTTTTTTTAAATTTGAACCAACATGAAGATTAGTTCCTTTGGTCACTTTGTAAAAGCGTGTCCTTACCTAACAATAAATAATTAATTGTATTAACATGTTTAGATTTGTTTGGATGGAAAAAAACAATTAATCGTCTTCCCCGGGTAGGAAGGAACGAATATGTTCATTAGTTTGAATTGCAAAAATATCTTAAATTGAGATTTTGTATGACAAGATTAAAAAATTTAAATTACATTACAATTTGTAAAATCTTTGTGATTTTATCTGAAATCATGCTATTTATTTATTAAAAAATTGAAATAAAAATATAAGAAATACTAGCTTAAAATGAATGTAAAGATATTATTTGAATATAAAATTATTCGAGAGGTTTTTTTGATTTTGTATAATAAGTTTGTACTAAATAATTTAGTGAGCACAATCTTCAGTTTACACCACCCCCCCAAACACACAAACCACACCCACAGACAACCCACCCCACCCCTATTAATTTTTCAAGACAATTATAATAAAAATACTACTCTTCCGTCCAACTCGATTATGCATTATTGTGTCTTCCGGTTTTTAAAAAAAAAAAAAATAAAGTTGTTGGAGTATAAATAATTATTTATTAGTATTTTATGTGATAAAGTGATAAAGTGATGGGTAGTTGGACTTAAAAAGAATTGTTTATTTGTATTTTATGTGATAAAGTGAGTATTTCCATTTAAGAAAAGTGGTAATCAAATATGGGACGCCCGAAACGGAAATGTGGCAATCGAGTTTGGGACGGAGGGAGTATAATATATCTTAAATAATAATATATCTTAAATATAATATTTATTAAAATCAATCTTAACTGCGTTCTTTTCATTTTTGAAAGATCCTGTCTTAATTAAAACTTTTTCTTAAATGAAATCTTTGTTTATCACATAAAGAATAATAAAACAACTCTTTTCTCCTCCTAACACTTTATTATTTTATTAATTTTCTTAAACACAAAGCACACAATAATCCATTGGTTAAAAATGAAATGGAGGGAATTGAAAGCAAATCTATGTTTTATTGATGGTAAAAAATATCACATGATTGTGCAAGAAGTAGATCCAGTCCGTCGTGTTAAAGTAATAAAGAGTAGTGCAGAGTAATTAGCTCCTCTCTCTATCTCAATTTCACTGTTCCACACGCCCCCCTTCTTCCTTCAACAATCTTTATCTACTCTTACATTTCCCCGCCGCGGCCACCACCAGCAGCCAGCCGGCAATGAAGAAACAAGAAAAAATCCATCATCAGTTGCCCCTGAGAAAATCCCCAAGACTCTCTGCTTCTGCTCCAGATAAAAGCCAAAACCCGGAGCCAGAAACCCATGGAGAGAATGAATGTGCCCTGTCATTGCATGTAGCCGACCATCAACCTCTCCAAATCTGTTCTCCCCTTCGCAGATCCCCTAGATTTACTACTCCCTCTCCACAAACAATCACCAAAACCAAAAGCAGAAGCTGAAGTAGGCCGCAAAAGCAGCAGCTTCTTGCATTGTTACCCTCTCAATTGAGGAGGTCTCCCAGATTCTCATCATCGTCAGCATCTCCGCCGTTGACTTTGACCGATCGCCACAATGTGGGTTCGGATTCGAAGAAAAGGCCTCGTCTTTCGGATGTGGGTCGGGGCGGGAAGAAGGTAAAATTGGATTCTGATGTGGGGACTCTAAGGAGGTCTCCCAGGCTGGGCGGGGGTAAAATTGGCAATTCAACTCTTGTTCTTTTCACCTTGCCAGTGCCTGCTGCAGAAACTGGAAAGTGCTCAACATCACAAGGCGTAAAAAAAAAGTTGCGGGAAGAGAGGCTGGGGAGAAGTGCTTCTGGTGTTATGAATCATAATAAGTGCTTAATAATTCCGGAAAAAGAAGACTCTTTAGATTTATTCTTTGGCGTTCATGAGAAAGAGCTCTGTAGAATCAGGGAGAAAGGAGAAGCGGAGTGTAAAATCAGGGCAAATTGAGACCAACGTTGTGGTCTGTTTTATCAGAGACCCAATTCCTGAAGAAGAAGCTCGCAAGAAATGGCAATGGCGATACGATTTAAAGGTTACTGTAAATGAAATTTTCCATTCTATTGATCTGATTAATCTAGATGTTCGTTAATTTTATGGTATTATTTATTAACATTGTCAAGTATCGAAAGATATTATTGAATTCACATTGTCATGAAAAAGAGTTGTGAGTTTTCTATACCTGTTGTTAGGGTGTTATTAAATTTGAGGCACACTTTGCGTGAGATCGTCTCACGGTGAGACATAGTGTAATTTGGGCATCGATCTTTAACACTTTGAGAGGGTGGGTGTTAATTGCTGCAAAGTTATCCGTCTCATCTGAGTTTTTATCTTAAAATTTTAATGCTTATCAACGTGTCCTTACTTGAATTGATTTTGGACTTGCAGAGCAGAAAAAAAAAAAGGGCAAAAAGCTGGAAATTAAAGTGAGTGATATGAACATATATCTTTCTGGTGGTACTTTTTTGTGCCCTAATCCTTAATTTAGTTCAGATTTTGTAGTGCATCTGCAATTTTATGATTTGCATATTCATTTCCAGTGAGGATCAAGAAGATGAAATCATACTAAACGTGGATCGCCATTATGCTCAAGCCAGAGTTGGGAACTTTGTTCTGAATATGGGAGATTGCATTTATGTAAAGGTGATTTTCATATCGATTTTTTTCATTGTTTCATAACTTCCGGCTTTGGTGTTTGGAATATTTAATCATCGTTCTGCTATGGATATTGGATAGTACCATATGTAAAGGTTAAATATCATATACAGTCTTGTTATTAGATATCATGATTTTTAGCCAACATTATGTGATTAACAATTACTCATCTGGATACGGTTCAACATTGCAAGATTGATGTCCTAAGCAATTCCTTCAGGGTGAGGGAACGGAGAAACACATAGGGAGGATCTTGGAATTCTTCAAAACAACCGATGGAAGAGATTACTTTAGGGTTCAATGGTTTTACAGAGCCGAAGATACGGTTGGTAAATTTATTTTTTCTGTTTTACATTTTTGTATATTTCCTTTGTTTGTAGTCTTATGTAGTAATTTTGTCCTTGTGAATTTCTATTCATCAGGTCTTGAAAGGTGCTGCTTCATTGCACGACAAGAGGCGCTTATTCTGCTCCACCATAATGAATGACAACGTATTAGATTGCATCATTTCAAAAATTAATGTAGTGAAAGTACCATCTACGGTATTTTGCACTTTAAGATGCCATGCTTTGCCCTCTCACTAATTTATCATTATCTACAAATTAAGAGTAACTTACAATATGCCGACCAATATATTTGAGTTTTTTTTTGACATCTTTCTCCTTTTATTTTTCCTGTTTCTCCTTTTTTATTTTTCCTGTTGTTGCAATTTCTAGTTGATTTTGCACCCTGCTTGATGATAATTACTGTATCGTGTTTGTACCACAGCTGAACTCAAAGTCAAACCCTGCAAAATCAGCTGCATTTTATTATGATATGGAGTATTGTGTAGACTATTCAACATTCCGTACCTTAGTTACAGGTTAGTAGCAGAACACGGAGCATGTTCATTTTTCAATTCTATGGGCTCGCTAATAACTTCATAACATTGGAAATATGAAAACTATCATGATCTTATTTAATATTCTGAAAAGAAACTCAATGCAGCCACTATCTGTTTCTCCTGATAAGCTGGATCATTTCATTTTGTGAAGATAATTTGCATTTAAATGGAATATGCTTGTATATGTGGTGTATCATACTTGCTAATTTGATTGGTTAATATTTCATTGTCAAACAAAATTTCAGAATCTTCTGCGGATGCAGACACTCAACCATTGTTGTTGAACACAAATCATATAAATGATGGACCAATTACTTCGACCCCGTTGGAGATTTTGCCCAGATATGACTCTTCGAAACAGGAATTAGCATTACTGGATCTCTACTCTGGATGTGGTGGAATGTCAACTGGATTATGCCTTGGTGCAAAACTAGCAAGCGTAAATCTTGTCCGCGGTAATGGTGAATCTTGCCTTCGGTTATATTTCTTCGTTTTTCTTCTTACTCTTATCTTATCAGTCAGTTCAACTCATTTTCCCCATTTTTTTCAGAAATGGGCTGTTGATTACAGTAGCTCCGCATCGACAGCTAAAACTGAACCATCCTGAAACCAAAGTCGTGAATTCTACCCACACCTCATTTTTTTTTAGCTTACTTAGTTGCTAGGTAAATGCACATCAAGATCTGAATATATATGAACTTTTTTTATAGGTTAGAAATGAAGCTGGTGAAGATTTCCTAGAGCTATTAAAGATATGGGAGATGTTGTGTGTTGCGTTAAATTATCTGATATAGGAAGAGCACTAAGATCTGAGTTGGAGGACCCTCCAGAAGGCGAAGGTAGCATGTCTCAATGGGATAGAGGCATCCTCTGAAGAATATGAGGTTCCATTATCTAGTTGATATTTGCTATGGTGATCCTAGTGAAGAAGGGAAAGCGTGGGCTACACTTCAAAGGTACCCGGTGCTGAACAATCTGTTCATAATATTTGTTTGTCTAGTCGGAATTTCGATAGTGTATACTGTGTTTAAAACTGCTTTTTGAACATCTAGAGATGTTATCTAAGCACATACATATTTGTCTTACCCCTAAAAGCATTTTGAAGGTTAAATTGGAAGGGTATGGCCCAGATGAAGATACATGGGAACCATCTGGCCACGGGTTGAGGTGAGGCACACTAAAAGCTATGATTTCTGCTGCAGTTCTTGTGCTAAATTTTTACATCGTTCTGAGTTCTGATCGTCTAGTCCGTGTATATTGTTTTATTAACTGCCAAGATCGTGTACAGGAGTTAGTTAGGAAAAGAATTTAACTCTAAAATCCTACCTCTCCTGTGAGTACTTATTTCAAAATTTATTTTGTGGTTGAATACTAATATACACACACTCCCTTAGTTCCTAATTATCTGTCTGATTTTATCCGTTCTCACAAATCAAATTTTCATTTACATCAAAAGATTATTATACACTTATTACTATTTGATAGAGACCAAAATTAACAGGGGGAAGTATTGGTGGAAAAAAAAATGATAATTTTTTGTTGATATTAGCAAAGGGACGAATAATTAGTAACACCATTTCTGATAGAATCAGACATATAATTAGGAATGGAGGGAGTACTATATAAGTGTTCATTGTTACTTTATCTTGTT